>CAWVNZ010000570.1:0-87338 GCA_963930735.1 Dioctria linearis
AACTGTTCGAAATGATTTCTCATGCGGAATACATCTTTCACGCCGTTGTCAAAATTCAGTGAAATCAGAGCAATATCAGAACTTGTTTATAAATTTTGAAAAGATTTCAATAGTTTTTCTTAATGGAAAGAACTTTTTAGACCCTTTTGGATTCCTAGGCCTAAGATTGTACGAATTGATGAATGCTTTTTTGAAGGAATCTCCATAATTCCCGACGGGCGGTGAGCAGGCCGCAACCTCGGACCCACCCTGGCCCTCTCCTAATTACGCCAATTAGGAAGGCCTGTTTATATATTATTACTTCTCAATACACTCTAAAGCCATGACCAGAGACAATTAAACTAAACAAGAATAGAAACAGAAAAGAAATAAAAAGTAATTGATCTAAACAAAAATTTGGAATGTTCGGAAATTGCACTATGCAATCAAAAATAAAATTACAAAAATAAAACGTAAATCGTGGCATAGCGATTAACACTTCTAAGTAGGTACAATATTACAATCTCGATTGATTGAAACAGAGGTAAGAGGTAACATAAGCCAAATCAAGGCACATTGTTCCCCCTCCAGACCCAACCGGACGCTCCTATAAATTTCAGCATTGGCCCTCAGCTCTCCATGCCGGCAACGTTTAACTCGCCCAGGAGGTGTGAGCCGAGGGATCTGTAATGTATTCCTGAGAGTGCCGGACAGTGACAAAGAAAGTTGGTAACTGTTTCGGACTCCTCTCCGCAACTCCTGAATGTAGGATCATCAACAAGTCTCATCCTGTGAAGGTGACCCCTGAGAGAGGAGTTCTTAGGGTTGGCTTTTAAGTCCTAGGAGCTTATTCGTTTGATTTGGGTTTGGTTTACCCCACAGTTCCTCTGTTGTTCTATTCCAGGGATCTTCTAACCAAAGGCGGCTGTGTTGACGGTTAGTCCAGCTTGAAATGATTGACACAGGGTGTTTTGGTGCAATCCCGACTGTAGAGGCAGGTTCCTCCGACGCTACTTCAAGACGAGCAGGATCGTCCACCCTTTCATTCCCGCTAATATTGCTGTACCCCGGCACGCACTGCACTATCACCCTGTTATTCCCAGAAAGGGAGTTCAGGGTTGGTTTGCACTCCATTAATAGTTTGGAGGTTATTAAGGGCTTAGAAGGTCTTGACAGCTGCTTCCCTGTCTGAGCAGATGGCCATCTCCTTATTCTCAGTATCTGAGTTAAGGAGGTGCCTTCCCGCTTCAAGAATGGCCCTGAATTCTACCTGGAAAATCATGGCATGGCTTTCAAGATGCATGGAAAATTTAATCTCAGGCTCCTCGCAGAAAACTTCCGCTCCGATGCCTTCATCGGACTTCGAGCCATCAGTATAAATAGTAATTGGATTTGTTAATTGTTGAAGTGTACAATGCGATTCCCATTCTGGATTCAAAATTGCTTTTCAACGTGGTCTCGAGGACGTGGTCACAGCTTAATATGTATTTGCACCGGAGGTGTGCTAGTTTACTTAAAAGCGCCGCTTACGCTAAGAAAGGCACAGTCTTTCAATCTTCTCCAACATCTTGCGATGATTGGTGAAGTCCATTGCCTTCCACCACACCACCGAACTGTAGATTAATATGGGTCGAATGGCGCTAATGTATATCCATTGGATCATTCGCGGAATGAGTCGGCACTTTTTCCCTACAGCTCTGCGACACATTGCGAAAACTGCTTTGTTCGCTCAGTCATCGAGGTGTGGTTTCTAGTTTAACTTTTTATCTAATATAATACCTAGGTATTTCACCCTGTCCTTTAACTCCAATCGCGTGGAGCCAATCGGGGGCAGGTTTAAACTGGGGATATTCCTTTTCATGGTGAAGAGGCATAGATCAGTTTTCCGTGGATTGATGCTCAGACCGCAGTCCGTAGCCTAGCGCATGACTAATTGGTTCGTTCTTTGCACCAACCCACAGAGTACAGGCTCATAGCTCCCGGTGATTAAGATTGTCAAGTTGTCCGTGCAACATTCTGCTTTGTACCCAATCCGGGTGAGTGTTAGCAAGAGATCATCCATGATGAGCACCCCATAAAAGAGGTGATAGGTGGGGTGACCCTGTTAACTTTTTTAACTCTGCTTACCACGCCCAGATCATCAAAGACAGTTCTATTATACAAAATGTGTGCAATCTAATTTGTTAGAGATCGGTTCACTCCATATTTTGTAAGCATATCCGGGAAGAACATTATTAAAGGCGCCTTCTACATCGATGAAAACAGCCAGCGTAGATTGTTTAAAGATGAAGCCCTTTTCAATTGAGTGACTCACTTCGTGGAGGGCCGTCTTAGCAGACTATCCCTTTAAGTACGCATGTTGATGCTATGAGAGTCTGCTTCCGGGAATGGAGCATCTTAACTCCCACTAGCAGGTGCATTTTAGGGTTTTAAGTAAGAAAAAAGTCAAGCTTGTATTATATTGCAATCTTAGAAATAATTCCCCTGTATGACGAAGATTTTGTATTGTATATAAAGTCGTTTATTGGATAATAAAATCCAGAGTTAAGTTGAGTATTCAAAGAATCTTTTCATTTATCAATAATAGCGGCATACCCTGCCATACTAAAAACGTCGGCATTCTCCGTCATATATCTAAAACACACCGGCTTAACCATCATATGCAGTAATTACTGCAACTCTTTGCCAAAATTGCAAGAAATTTGATTTTCCTAAAATCTGACTTTAAAAACATCCAGCATACGGAATCAATCAAACAAGGGAATTATCCCAACACTATAAAACATACCTATGTACACTAACGCTTCTTAGGACAAAACCTTTTAAGCTATCCTCACTACATCTATTATACCTATATTCAACAACACTTCTAACAATATTTTGGTCTGTAATGTCAAGATTTATGTATATTTACTTAGTTGTATTTGGGTCAAAGGATTGATTTGAACTTACTGTTTTATCTGAAACTTCCCATAATACATTTGGCAGGGTAACACTATGGCCATCATAGGTCATTCGATAAAAGTTTCATCTCACATTTCTCTGCTGGCAAAAGTTTGGAGATAAACGAGCAGAATGACCTTAAGCCATAAATACCACTTCGGAATCATCACAGCATTTATGTATGTATGTCCTATATAACGCAACATTTAACACATTTCCGCAATAAGGATCTCTCCTCGATTCTTCATGTAAATTGGATGTCAAGTGCTATTGAGTTTAACCCACAGCAAGTGGGAGACCGCTCCATAATGGCAGGGGAATTTCGAAGGAAAACAGGAATATGTTGAAAACATTTGCAATTTGCATTATACTAGATATTTTTGTATGTATATACGTAAGGTCCGTCCAAATTATTTACGAGACATTTACTACATTGACTTTGTCAGTAGGTTAATCAAATAGAAATCTTGTGAAATTTCGACCATGCAGAAATGCCAAGGACTTTTTGACATGGTCATTTCTAATCTGAAAGCTATGAAGCGTGTCACTATCCATCCCAACCCCCTCCTTAATATATATATGTATATATAAAGGTATCAAAGAGGATGTGATTCATATTCGACGTGTCTGTTTATTCGAGCGTAAAGGAAAGTTTTTCTGAAAGGAAAAGTAGGGCCTCAATATCCCATGGTGAAAGCTTCAAAAGTCTGCCAAGAGCATATATATGAAACGTAAAACTAGGAGTTCCCTCAATAATTATCTGCCAGAATCCCATAAGTCTCCTTCTTTTGGTGTTTATCACGGAAAGATCGCTGTTTATGCTGGGACTGAACGCCAGTCGAGCACCATATGGTCCTGATGGAAGCAGTTAATACACTTAATGACCTCGATGATTTTATTGATGAGGCAACACATGGCTGTGATGTCGTGTTTTCTGAATGTGTCCTTCGTTCTTTGGGCCCTTCGAACTTTAACCCAAAGAACGACCCTTCTGGAAAGAAATATATTGCCGGGTTGCTGTCTTCTTATCCATTTCGGTGGAAGAATTGCGCGCTTAAAAGAGAAATCAATTTCTAAGGACTTTCGGTCGGGTTGATTTCTCCCAAAAACCCAAGCAGGATGATGATAAGTCATTTGGAATGAGCAAAATTATTTTGCCCTTTCATATTCTAGCCAGCCATCCGTGGAAATATGAAGGCAAGTTGTCTTGATTAATAAGCACATTGTCAATATAAATCCTTCATATTTCGTCTATTTAAATAATTATACAACTTCTACACAGATATACATATATACAGATAGAGTATATATACTATAGAATGGTACATAGCTTTCTTTGCCTCATTACGGTTAAATTTCCTCCTCTTCCCGCCACCACCCTCCCTGCTTTAATTACATTTTCATCTTTTCTGCTTCTATATCAACACTTAGTGTGACCACAGTGCGCTAAATTTTCATACCTTGCAGATCCCAGGCTTAAGAAATGATTTGTGGTTGAATTTATGGAATTCCCTCCGGAGAAAAGGGTTACTACTTGCCCATTTATGTTAATTAGGTGAGGAATTCGACATATTTTTCATTCTTAAATTACCTTTTGCCGGTTCATTATCAGGCGAAATACCCTCTGTGCCTTTCGTACAGCTCTACAGAAGAAATAACAACCTCCCACCCCTGCACACTTTGGGATTCTGTGTAAACTTCTATAAAATTTTGATTAATTAATTGAAGGGAAAAATGTTGGAAATCTCTCATTGAATTAAAGTCTCATCAAGAAAAAGGTTTTCTCAACTTGGCACGAAGAATGGATTTTATTGGATGTACATGGGGAAGGAGGGGGTTTAAAAAAAAGATTTATACATTTTACGTAGAACCATATGCATATAGTGTAAGTATGTATACATGTATGTAGGACTTGAGATGAAACTTTAGAAACTTTAGAAGGTCTTTCATCTTCCAGCTAAAAGTATACTTAGGAAGTCGCATAGGTACCTTTTCGTGATTAGGTGATATAATCAAAAACACGTTACATGCCACGTTCCCATATATTATGGGTATTAGATGTGCTTATAACAACAAGCTAGGGTTTTCGAATATGTGTAAAATTTTGTCTTTAATGAAGCTTTGATATCAATTGCAGAAAAAATCAATAAATTTTATGTGGTAGAAAATCCATTAGAGCATGTCCCAATATGAAATTAGAAAACAAAGCAACAACTTTATAACGCTGGCAACAATGCATATTTTATTTGGAATTACAATCTCTTACTTTTGTAGATTAACTCCTCGTAGCACTTATTTTATTCATTCCAACTTCACAATATTATCAGGCATGTGTGATTGACTTAATAGTCAGCCTTAAAATAAAAACCACTGAGTAATGTAAATGTAATGCTTGGGAGCTACCGATGCATGGGCATTGGGCTATTGAGTTTTTCCAGCTGAATATCCCAAGCTATAAAACAGAAATGTAGGAAGTGTAGGTTGCTTTCTAAAGCAATCGCAGCCACTGTATTAGCCCAGTTTGACGACCGGCGTCCGTATATTGAGTTAGACTTGTTGAATCATCGGTTCAGGGGACTATTGGACAGTTGAGCGTCAATTAGTATACTCAACAGGGACGCAATAACTTATCTCAGTCAGGCTCAGGCAGGAATGTCATACCGTAGGTCTTTGTCGGCGGTTAAAACAACTGATATCACTAAGAATCAAATACTCGGCTATGTCGATTTAATAGGGCCGACAGAGACTGTTCGTTTTTTTGTTGTGCCTTCCTTACAAATACACATGTGCGCTCGTACTAGGCTTAATTCTACATGGTTTCCCGTATGTGGTATCATATCCAAAGGCTATGAATAGGTCATGCTTAGTCGAGCAAAAAATTTTACGGTGAGGAGGATCCTAACAGTTTCCGAGATAATGGGACTTAAAGATATTTGGGTATGGCTTTATAGATTACACTGTAACTTCTGAATGTTACACCCTATGATGAAGGTGTACCTTTAGTAGATAGACAATCGTTGGGCCTTTCTAACGGTCTATAAATTTTGTTCAATCTTCTTCTAAATTTTGAAATTATGGCTCAACAAAATTAACATTTCGGAATTTTTACTCGTATTTTTTATTTAACTACTAATTTTATCAAAAACTTCGTCATGAATACCAATTTTGCATATTAGATTTAAGAAGCCCAAAGTCTTTTTCTTAAGCATCTCTAGCTGAAATGGCTGAAAAAACTCAACAAGTGCCAGAAAGTAGGCAATTATCTTTTGGAAATGACATTTTTCAGTTATTTTCGCTGGACATGCTTGAAAAAAGTCCAAAAACGCAGAAGGGGTTACATTTTCAGTACAGAGTGTCCTAAGTTATTTTTAAGATAAGATTTTGGGCTTCGTAAATCCAATATAAAAACTTGGTAGTGATGACATGTTTTTGATAAAAATTGTAAATAAAAAAAAACGAGTTATAAATCCGCAATTTCAAATTTGTTGAGCCTTAACTTCAAAACAAAGGAGAGGAGAGGAAAAAATGTATAGACTACTGGAAAGATCTAACGATTGTCAATTGAAAAACTTTAAACAAAAGATCATCACAGGGTTTAACGTTCAGAAGTTACGGGGTGATTTATAAAAACATACTGAAGTATCTTAAAGTCCCATTATCTCGGAAATGTTACAATCCCCCCCCTACAATTTTTTGCTGGTCACACCACTTACGGGACACCCTGTATTAGGATGCTTATTGTTTCTTATGGAAAAACATCAATCGATTAAAATATAAAATACACAATTTGGCCTGAAATCATAAGCATAAGTTGCAGGACTAAGATCAGCATTTACATAAATACCAACAGGAGCAAACTGAAGGTCAGAAACAATAGAAACTGTGCAAAGAATAAGTTCTTTCTGCGAGAGAGGTGTTATGTCATGAAACACATAACAAAAATTTCTCTGTAACTTTTGCACTTGATTTGTGAAGATTTGCATACCCCTGAGGACTGAAAAGAATATTTAAAAAGTGTGCGAACAGTAATTTTCAACGAATAAGTAATAGTAAACTATCAGAGGGCTCTCGAATATAGTACGAACCCCTTTTAAAAAAGTTGAAAAGAATAGGAACGTCTATGTTCCTATGTTGGCACGAGATGGATGTTTTTATGAGAGAAGTTTTACTCTGTTCTTAAACATTAGTACATTTATCTCAAACTGCTACGTGAGGGCAGCTGGGTAGTTTTTTGCTCGAACTGCTATGTGAGGGCAGTCGAGTTGTGATTAATGGAGTATGTGTTCTCACGAATATAGCAACTAGTATTGCTGCTATAAGTGACGTAACCAACTACTCTGCTTCTAGAGAGCAGTTTTTAGCGTGCTGGTACGTGAGGGTATGATATGAAGTCATCACTGATGACGTTTATCGTATGCGTACCTTTTTAGCTGCGGCAAACCGGAATGTTGCTGCGTATGAGATAGCACTGATGGCACTTGTGACGTTTAGTCTTGTGCGCTTTTATGAGTGCAGCGAACTGCTACGTGTGGGATGGAAGTTCCTTCTACTTTGATCAGAATTAACTTCTGAATGTATATATAATATATATAATGAATGTATATATAATTCCAGAAACAACTTCTGTATAGGGACTGAGTTAAGCTCAAATATTTGTGACGGCCAGAATTAACTTCTGTTTTAGGATTGAGTTAACCTCAAGTATTTAGGACGGCCAGAATTAACTTCTGTGTTATGGATTGAGTCAACCTCAATTTATTGGTGTATAATTAACTTCTATTGGATTTCAGAATTAACTTCTGGTTTGGATAACGATTTAGCTCTGAAAAGACTCCAAGGCTTAGGACGGGATCAGATCACCTCTGATTTGGAAATGGGTGATATTGCTATCGTTCGCCGCCTTTTTATAACTGCTGAGGTTGGTCATGTGATGTACTCCTCATCGCATTGCCATAGCGACGTTTATACCAGTTGCTGCTACGAGAACATCTGGTTGACGTAATGTCAATTGTACATACCAGGAGAATTGTGTGTTGAATGTAAGTTTTGAGTTATTTATTATTTTAATTAAATATTTATTAGTTTTTTTGTTTCCATTTTCAGAAGAACCATATCCAGGCCAACTTTTAGGATAATCGTGAGTTGCCGCAAGAGCTCGTATACTTAATTACATAAGTATTTTTGTTGTTAGTGATTTTCTAGGAACATGTTACTTTGTGTTTCCCTTCTATCTTTTTAGGAGTTAATACGCAAATTTAGACTGGATGTATCGAGGGAATTATGGTTCGGTGGTGGACAGAACAATTGGATTGAGGTCTGGGCAATAGGATTACAGAGACATTTGGATCACGCAGCCAACTTTTTACCAGAATTGAAGAGTGCTTCGGATCGTTAACTTGTTGAAAATGCCATCTTAGAGGCATATTTTTCTGAGCGTACGGAATCATGATATTCTCAAAGATTGCCTTATATTCAAATCTGGTCATGATATCGTTTATGCAAAAGATAGGGCCTAAGCCGTACCATGAAAAACAACTCCAAACCATAATATTTCCGCCTCCATGCTTAACGGTTTTCTTCGTGAATCGTTGCATGAAAATCCTTTCCCTTTGGCCTTTGAATGATTCGGCCAGAATCGGAGGAGAATAACTTTAATTTCGTTTCGTCGCTACAAAGGATGTTGTACCATTTCTTTACTCCTTTTGGTCAGTTTCAAAAACGATACTTGGCAGAAAATTCTTTTCTGAACTTTAAATTTCTGGTGATTCTTCCAGGTAGTGTGGCATCCTGTAGCCTCCGACGAGCTGTACGAGAACTACCTTGATTCCCAATTTGCGCACAAATCGTTCTTGAAGACATAGACGGATCTGATTTAGCCAATAATAATATGCGGTCGTTAGTCGTTATGGAGGTTTTTTTAGCTTTTCCTCTATTTTCGGTATTTTTTAAAGATTTTAAAGCATTGGTTACAAAATTTTCAGACCGCCCCAATGGTTCAGCGATGAATTTATAGATTTTACCTTGTTTCCTTAATCGCCGAACCAAACTTCTCTCTTCTGGGGTACAGTGAGCTTTTCGACCCATTTTAGAAGAACTAAATAACAATAAATTATTTTTAAGTATTAAAAATGATTAAAATTAACGCACTTCGAATAAAATTTCAATTGAACCTATAATTTAACTGTAAACTTTCGTTTTATTACGTACACACCTATTTGCTGACCAGCTGGAAAACACTTCTAGAGTACTTTATGCAGCACATGATAGAATCGAAGTAACCTTGGATATGATTGACATGAAAATTGTGAGACAGACGTAAATGGATTATTTTCCTGCAATTTGCTCGAAGTTGAGATAAAAGCGACTTTATTTAGAAGCAAAATGAATAAAGAAACGGCTTACATCTATTTCTTTGACCAATATATATATACTTTTGTTACTTCATGGAATGAAAAACCATCATTTTCATATGAAATTGAATTACTACAAATATATGTATTATTTTATTATAAATAATTCTTTTCCCAACACACTGTTATCACCAACTACGTTAACGAGAATGTATTATATTTCACTTCCATTGGATACCGTTATTGCTTTCTGCTTCTTATGATTGGGCAAAATTTAATTATATTAACGATTAAAAATACCAATCATCAATCGGGAACAATCATTTAAATATTTAATCGTTTAAAAAGTAAGCGCATAACACCATTAACGATTGATCGTTCATTAATCGCTTAATCCTTTTCAAAAATTATTAATTTATTTTAATTTACACTAATTATTTTGATTAAGCATTTTTAATAGTTTTGAGTAACCGTGGTATGCACTAATCAAAGAAACGAACCCCTTTACGTATGATGGGGAAATTTGCACCAATTGCAATCTCCTATTCCCCGTATATTTATAGGTACTTAAGGGGGTACACTAATGATAGTGACGATTCGTTCCTACTATCTCAATCTAAGCTCTTATAAAATAAAGAAGGATTTTTTTAAGCATCTTCTATAAGCTTCTATTCTGCATTTGGCAGTTCCAAATCTAAAATGTTTAATTTGATGACTTTGATTTTAATTTCTAATACGGTTATCATGGATATTTCATTTCATTGCATTTTTTACTAATAACTATTCTGAGTTACCAATACCTACCTCGTTTACTTTTTGAACTTAACAAATCAATCGAAAAATACGATTAACGATTAAAAATTAAGGAGTAAATAACGATTAATACCTACCGAGTGAATTTCATTATTATTTTCGACTGACGATTAAATTGATCAATCGATTAAATTAATTACGATTATTTTCTTGAGATTAATTTTTCAATTATAATTTTCAATATTGCCCAACACTGCATAGTACATAAAAGTTTGAAAGCAATTTGGAAACTTCCTGGATTTGAGAGTTGTCAAATGTTATTTACTGCGTAAAGTTAATTATATTAGTCACCATGTTTTGTATTCTAATTTAAATGTTAAAACTAATTAGTTCTAAATACATATATGTGTGGATGTAGTTCAATCGAAAAAAAAAATTTTTTTTTTGCAGTATCAAAATTTTACTTTTTTCTGACTTGTACGAAAATCTACTAGTCTGAAAACATAGGTAGAAAATTCGCAAGTTTCTACAAGCCGTGATGTATTTTCAAGACGAATTGTACTTTTCTGGTACAGTCAGTTGTACAAGTCAAAATTTCCCAGAAT
This sequence comes from Dioctria linearis, assembly GCA_963930735.1. NCBI lineage: Eukaryota > Metazoa > Arthropoda > Insecta > Diptera > Asilidae > Dioctria > Dioctria linearis. The sequence continues at coordinate 10,631 of CAWVNZ010000570.1, forward strand.
TATCGATGTACAATTGCACTATGAATTCTGCAAGTATTGTTTTGTGGGACACAAATTTTATGACTTGTTGAAAGACACTTGTAGCACAAGTACTTGCAGTTTTGTGGAATGGGGCCCTAGTCTGATTCCTTGTAGAATGATACCTGCACGCAATATTTTCGGTGGTCAATTTTTTTTTTTTTTTTTTTTTTTATATTATTAAGCCAAGCTCAGGGGATACCCTATGATGCAAAGCACAGCATGGCAGGAAGGAGATAGGGAAAGGATTAGGGGATGTGAGGAGAGTGGCGGAGGTGCCGATGTGTGTCGCCCTTAAACTTCCGCAGATTGTATGCCGGAGGAAAAACAGAAGATGGTAAGCTGTTCCACATTCGCACTGTTCGGGATAAAAAAGCATCTCGGAATTTTACTGTACGGCCGAAAGTAATTTGAAGGGTTAAAGGATGTGCGCGGTTTGCAGCGCGAGTATTGCGTGCAGGAATCATTCTACAAGGGATTAGACTAGATATTTCATCAGAACATTGACCATGCATATAGCGATAAAGGAGCGAAAGGCATCCAACATTGCGGCGGTGCTCGAGTGAGTCGATATGACAAGTTATTGCCAAATCGCCAATGAGCTTGAAGGCTCTCTTTTGGACAATATCCAATGAAGCTAAGGCTGTGCGACCAGCCCCGGCCCATATATGGGAGTTGTATTCCATTCTAGGTCTAATGTAGGACTTGTAGAGGAGCGCTAGATTTGACGGGCTGAAATATTTCTTACACCTTTTCAGAAATCCAAGACATTTCGATGCTTCTTTGGCAACAGAGAAGATGTGATCTGTCCAGTTTAACTTACTGGAAATATTAATGCCAAGAATGCTTAGTGACGGTGAATCAGAAATTAATGCTCCATCAAAAGAAACGGGTGTGGTTAAGTTATGATCTTGTTTTAATGAGATGAGACAGCTTTGAGTCTTAGATGCATTGAATTCGACGCGATTCGCTTTGCCCCAAGCGAGGATACTGTTAAGATCGTTATTCAATGATCTAGTCATGCAATCTCGTTTAACACATGCGGCATTCCCCCTGGATTCCGCAAGAGTGTCAAAGGAGTAAGCGAAATCAAGAGTACTGTCATCTGCGAAACTATGGATGGGATTGAAAGTAAGGGAAAGAAGATCATTAATGAAAACTAAAAAGAGAGTTGGAGAGATAACAGAGCCTTGAGGCACACCGGCATTTATGGGATGCGGTTCAGATGTAACGCCATCTAATACAACACGTATTTGGCGACTAGATAGGAAACTTTCAATCCATAATAGAAGAGGAGGGGAGAGACCAAGTGCTTTAAGTTTGGCTAAAAGGGCTGGATGCCAGACTCTATCAAAGGCTTTTGAAATATCTAGAGCAACGATTTTAGACTCACCAAAATTGTGAAGACTACGGTTCCAACGTTCCGTAAGAAAGGTCAGCAAGTCTCCAGATGAGCGTCCAGCTCGGAAGCCATATTGGCGATCGTTGATGAGATGATTAGTTTCTAGATACTTCATTAATTTTGAGTTAATGATAGATTCAAAAACCTTTGAAAGAATCGAAGTGATGGCAATTGGTCGATAATTTGAGGGATCGCTACCCTCTCCTTTCTTAGGAATAGGCTGAACGTGAGCTAGCTTCCAAGCAGTTGGAAATTTTCCTGTCGAGTAAGACAAGTAGAAGAGTTTGCGCAGAGGTTTAGCCAAGGATGAGGCGCAGCTTTTAATTAACAGGGGCGAAAAACCATCAGGACCTGCGGCTTTGGAGACGTTGATATCCTTAAGGACCCTGAACACATCCCTCGTACGAACGTGTATTGGCTCTTGTACACATTCACACGGGCGATGCAAAACAGGTGTTTGTGAAGTTGGTGGAAGACGAGAATTTGAAGCGAATCTAGCAGCTAAAATATTAGCTTTAGAATTATTCCGTTTATTGTTTTGTATCCCAAACCGTGCAATTTTGGACGAGTCTATCATTTTATGTCCTTCCTGTGGCCCTAATCCGTTAATTATCTCCATCATGCCATGCTGTGCTTTGCATCACAGGGTATTCCCTGAGCTTGACTTAATAATTTAAAAAAATATCAATTAATTTAATATATTCTCCATCCGTCCATTTCACTCGATTTTTCTAATTTTTTATTAATTTAAGGATATTATTTTTATTCGAGAGACGTGATAGTTTAAAAATGTAAATGTCATTTCGATTTTCTTGTCCAGTGTACATTTCAAGGTATCAATTTTCCATGAGATATTTCTGATTGTCGGAAATGCGTCTGAGATAGTAATTACTTATTGATACTTACATGGCACATTGGAATTTGAAGTAGAATGAGTGAGTTAAGTCAGAGGCATATATACATAGGTTAAAACATTTGGGGAGCGAGAATATTAAAAAAAGGCGCCACTGCATAAAAATAAATGTTATTCATATTTAAAAAAAAAAAAAAACTCAAGCTTCAAATAGTTCAAACATAAATAGTTATGTTCACATTTTATATGAGAGGAAAGCATAACAACAATCTATTTTATCAAAATAAAATTAATGAAACACCTACGTAGATATATACATATGAATTATAAAAATTATCTATAACCATATTAAGATCCACTTCAGTATTCAACTATATTTTCCGAGAGAGTTTAAATATTCTCTCGTACAAAATGTTGTGTAATGAGCGGATTCTTTATGGTTGTTATACTCGTGATATATAAAAGTATATAGTGGTTGGAAACGGTGGTAAAGACTGTTGCCTTTTTGTATAGTAGATCCAGCAATTGGTAAAATTTTATAGTTTTTACACATGATGCTATCTACAGCTAAAGGATAAAACTTTTCGCGAATACTAACTATATAAATACTTCTATACGCAAGGGCTACGTGTTCGTTTCATACATAGAAAAATATACTAAAAGCACATCAATGTGACTTCATATAATTCTATGTATATAAAGTACGAAAGGTAGATATACAATCCATACAATTTTACTGGTCTCGCGAACTGACAATTATTTCGATAAATTGTCGTAGTTTCATAACTTTTCTATACACAAGACTGTTTTCTATACATAACGCGTCAATTTCCAATTTATATTCAAAATTTGCCATAGAGGCGCATTCATGTATTTATGCATAAACTTACCAATAAAAAATTAAAATTAAATTGCAAACCTACTTACTTTTCACAATAGTCTTTCAATATTTAGTGGCTTATACCAAAGAGCATCTAACTTAACAAGAAGCTTTATCTGGCCTCTAGAAATACACAAGTTGTATGCTTATTTGTGGATGCCCTATGCCCGATGGACCTATACACACTTCGAAGCAAGCAGCCATGAACAGCTTTATGTTTCACTATGCTGCCTGGCTGAAATGGCGAACCGGGCTTTCTGTTAATCTATGTAATTCTATGTAATCGAAAATTTTTCAAAAAACTTTTATGCAGCATATTTTGGCTACCTACATTCGTGAAAATTTTTAGCCCAAGCACACGAATCAACGCAACTGACTTTGATTGTGACTAGACTGCTTGTCGCCCAACAATTTCTATCCCATCCGCTCATCTTACTATTTTCCCTCTGTTCTACTGCAATGCAATGTAATTGAAAATTCTCTCAAACCAAGTGTTCTTGATGAAACCGGTTTCTTAGGGAACAGGTAAAAGAAGTAAAGAGAACCCGTAATGCAAATGCATGGGCATGATGCGAAGTGCAGTGGTGACTGGCAGCGGGTGTTCTCGTCAAAGCAGATAGTTTTCGTTACATTTGTGAGAGCGGGTCCTAATAGAACGACCCGTCACAGAAAACTTTTCAATATGTATATGCGCATTCTTTTTGTTAGATGTTCTTTGCTTATACTTTATACACACGCGCTGTTATATTATACATATTATGTTTCTGGCGAAACAATTTTCCATTTTAACCAGCCCAATTTAGGAGCGTTTTTTTAAAGGTCGATAGATATTTTCAAAATATGAACATCAAACGATTCGTAATGGCAAGATCCATCTATCGATTATAACCTTAAAAACTTTAAAAATGTGAGGTATATAAGCTAAATTAAATTAAAAAACTTGTGAAATTATTTATCAAAACTGGAAAATTGCATGAAATTTTTAGCAAATTTCGATTACATGTGTCTTTCTAAAATGTCTGAGGTTTACAGCAAAACCCGACAAGTATAGACGCAATATTAAAAAAGCGCTTTTTTATTTTTTTTTTCTTGAAATTTTTTTTATACAATTTATTCATTGAAATTAACGTTTAACGAGTAATTATTACATTTTTCATTATATCCTTTATCTTTTAGTAAAGTACTTTAAAGCTACTGCTGAAAAATTTGTAATTTTTCTATATCAACTGTTAAATAAAACGGTCCTCAATTATCAACAGAAATTTTTCCATATGATGAATAGAAAATTTCTGTAAGGCAATGCACAAAAGCGAAAATGTGGCAGCACAATCAATTCTGCCGAAATTCTGTTTTCGTAAATGTCGACCATGCTATAACTAGCTCACACAAATTAAAAGGAAAAATGTTCATAAAAGATCCTAAGAAAAAATAGTCGATGTTCATAAAAATGTCTAGCGTCTTCTGAAGAAAAATTTTTCAAGAAAATTCGCAGGGAAAAACTTATTTTAAATAAGACTATCTGAGTCACACCTTTTCGATATGGATTTCTTTTTCATGAAGTCGATACAATCTTAATGAGGCAAGCTAAAAACGGCCAACATTTTCTTGTAATGCTTGTTACTTTATATTTGTTATTATTTTATAGTAGATATTACATATACATGCAAAAATTCTGCAGCATTGCAAAGCCTTTCTGCAGCGAATACTGTATAATTACGACGAAATAAATAAGCGTTGTTTTCAGAATTATATTTAAGTACACCAATTAGAAATAAACTGATTCACACAAAAATCAGAAATTCAGCATATTTATGCTTAAATTCGTATACTCTAAATTTCGTTGGTAGGAAGCCGCCATATTTTGATGATGTGACCCAGGGGGAGCGATTGTGCCCCTTCCAGATACGCTTCTGAGTTAAGTCTCCTTACGCCCTGTTGTTAGTAATCATTATAAAAGAAGCTAATTTCTTCATGCATGTATATACGTTGGTTTTTTATTATTGGTATAATTTAAATCTTTCCCAGCAGCGAGTATCCGTATTCATGAAAATCGAATGAATGACTACATCGAAGAACATAATGAAAATATAATCGACGGATTAGTCGGCTAAATGAAATACAGAAAGCAGACAATGAGTCACTGAGAATAATATTGCTGCAATTAGTACGGGGAATCATAGCTTAGGGTTTTAGTCCATGTTGAGAGTTTTAGTGAGCATGTTAGTGGTGCGTGCAATTGAGTAATCATTTTTGTTGTGATTTATTTTATTTTATTTTTTATTTGAATTTTTAAATGACATCAACTTTTTATTTAACTTGCTCCTATGAGTTTTGGTGTTAGTCTATTTTTGTTTCTTTTTTCTAATTGATGAAGCTTACTTTTTTATTTTAGCTATTATTAACCTGGATTATGTATGAACGTTTTATAATTTATATTTTAATAAATTATGAAGTCTCGCCTGAAGCATTTTTATGTTTCCATAACATTTTTATTACTTTACAAGTTTTCATTGTAATTGTCACAGCATGAAAAATTTTGTGACAATCTGTTTCACTCGGTTTCTGCTACATAGGATACATATGAGAACAGCAATGAAGAAAAGCTTTTTTCACTAATGAGGGCTGCAAATTTTGTAATCATTGAAACCACTGATTACCATGTAATGCAGAAATTAGCTATTACGGATACTGCCCTATGATATCGCAATGTAAATGTCAATCAAAATGTAGCTATTGTAGCCATTTTCTTTGATGAGAGTATTTATTCTTTCACTGATGGTATCGCTGCTGGGTTGGTTTCCCTTTATAAGAACAATTAATACAGACTAACAAAATGAAATCTTTTATACATAAGTTTTTGCGCTACCTACTATTTAGGTTAACCTAACCTAAAAGGGGTGCCGCTAGAAGTGCTTAGCCTGTTTAACTTAGACCATCAGTGGATTAAGTGTGCCCGTTTTCCTCATTAGATAACCTATAAATAGTCCTAGATCTATCCTGGTTCTGTTAGGAAATTCAAGATGCATCTTTGCTTTGCAACTGCTCCAGACTTGAAAAGTACTAGCTACCTAATCCATCTACTGTTTATAAGTATTTTACCCTATAGGGAACTTGAACTCACAATTTTACAATCGATCATAGATGGAATAGAAGAATTTTCGAGATTTTTATTTTTACAATTCTATTAAATTATTTGATTCAAGAGAAAAAGGGGCCAAGATATTTATAAATAAATTGCAAAAGTTGACTATTTTATTTGTCTGTTTAATAATTACTGGTTAATGTCAGCTGAAAGCATTTATGGCTAGGGTAGACAAATTAAGAAATATAAGAGTAAAAGGCGTTTGTCTCGTTAGCTGTGTGCCAAGAATCGGACGAGGCATTTTTTCCTTGCATTCAGTAATTTAATTTGTAATCGTAAATGTTAAAAGTCTCCAAAAATCTTCTCTTCCATAGAATCACAATTTTAAAAACTAAACTATTTCCAATGACTTCTTAACACCGTTCTACTTTTCTAATCTATGATTATGCGCAAGGGGCCTAAATATACATACTGCATTTTAAATGAGTTTCTAGAAAGCATCTTCATCTTAATTTATGTTAGTCCAAAATGAATTTAGATAATGCAAAAGTATACGTAATAACTTAAACTTTATCCCTCGCCCTCCAAAATGTTATTTTACATCCTCAAATCGCAAAACTTGCTGCCAAAGTACTTCATATTTCATAAGGGCCTATACTAGAAAAACAAATTGTTGCATAATTTAATCAGGAAAGCTTGATAAAACTGGGACTTGCCAGGAGTGTAAAGATGGGGGGGGGGGGGGGGGGGGGGCACAGGACTTTCAACACATCCCCATATTATCCACAAATTTCAAATGAGTATTAATGGGTCCCTATAAATCAAATTATAGTTAACCCCAAGTGCATCATACTCTGTTCAAATTGTTGGGGTTATATTACATCTTGGCAACATTAGTTGGGATTTGATCTACTTAGTTTTCCTGAGTTTCGTGTATGTTTGTCGTTGCCCAAAAAGTTGTCTATTTCCTCCAACTGTTGTGCAAGCAAAGCAAGTCATTTTCTTTAATGTACATTCTTCCTACACCCCATCATATACGCCCTTTCACCCTTTACATACTAGATTCTTCTGACCTAGTAATGAAAGCGGCACATTCAATGCATTAACGTTGCTTGCCACAGGTAAAAGCTTTCCTACTTGCACGAAACATTTTTGTGTTTTGGTTTTCTGAGTCAAGTAATTGAGCAATGCGCACGATTCGATTTGTGAAGCTTTCAACGTAAATTCTCGAAAAGCACTTTTCCATTAAGTCTCCAGTTTCCCCAATGGGAAACATAGAATTTTCCATATTTAGAACATCAATTTTCCATAGACCACCGTGCAACTATGCTAACGTTTTGCTTTCATGCAGTAGCAGTATCATCACGCCGGACTTGGATAGATGTGGTGGAGGAAAATATTTCATATCAATTCGCTTTCTATTCGTGGAGACTTAAAATAAGAAAAGTAAATGATGCCCCTCGATTCAACTTGACTCATACATATCATGTCTTGGGATACTCTTGTAACTGTACTACATTCGTACTACTTAGGCTAGGCATCTCTATATACTACATCCGACCACTACTAGGTGTAGAATCTATCTTTGATGATATCCATCGCGAGTCGAAATTTCAGAACAGTTCAGTTTCATGTTTCAGTTCGATTGGACGGGTGCACGGTGTTTGGGAAAATTGTGAAAAATTCGCGGCTGTCGATTCCCTCCTGGATCGGGATAATTTCTGTGCAAAAAAAAAAAAAAACGTGTTTAACGTGAAAAGATAACAATGATAAAAAGTGACATTTTCAGTGTGAAAATGGAGCTAAGAGTGTCTAAATTTTTATATTTTTGTGTTACAAACGCTATTAATTTTGGAATGCAGTGGATCGGTGCTGTGCCCTATTCTGTTTCTCGACTACAAAGTAATAGTTTGAATTCTAACTCCAGCTATCAAAGTTATCAGCAGAGTTCAAGTGGTTGCACTTCAGATCGACTGGTATTTTATAAGGTTGTCTTAACATACATACTGGACACGAGAATTATTTCCTAAACATTATCCGGATTGGAGACCCCCGGCACAGTGGACTAAGACTATTGGTGAGCTTTTATAAAAAAAAAAAAATTGTTTTTTTTTCATATTCTTCTTCTAGGCAAAAAATAATAAATTTAGTCTAAAAACAGATTTTCTGTTAGATCTATGTTAGAATTTTCTTCTTCCTTAAGTCTTTATACGTTTTCCTGATGACATTATTCTTCATTATCTGATGAGAACAGGAACTTGTTAGTACTTAAGGGCGGGTAGGTAGGTGGTATGATGTCTCCAAGCATATATTTCTTTGATTCGGGCTAAGCAAACCATTATCCTTAAATCTCAAATCCTCTTGTACGACGCCAAAAATTACTAGAACGTGCCTATGTTCGTCCTTTCCGGGACAAAAATGAGATTGTTGTGTTCTCATTCTACAATGATAGAACCCATCAAAATTGATTACCTTGGAACCTATATGTAGGAGCCTGAGCTTTTTTTACATTTATGAGCATGGTTATTGTTTTTCCGACTGTGTTATGCTTGTATATAGACCTTTATGCCACAATATTCCAAAAAATCAGTCCGTGAAACACTTAAAAAAGGAAGAAGAGATTCCCTCTGGGAAAAGCAGTATGTAAGAATAAGACGAACCATGGTGTGCTGGTGTTGCTGTTCAACGGTACCTAATGAAATAATCAAATCATTTTGTCATGTGTAAACATTTCGGTGGTAACTCTATTAGGAGAGACAATCTAACATGCAGAGGTAGGATGATATAAATTGCTACAGAATATTAGTATATGTAGTTGAAATTAAATATAGATGGATTGATGAATATTTTATAGTTAAAGCTAAAGTCAGTAACATGGAAGGCTGGCCATATGTTTTTCTGAAAAAATATCGTAATAAATGAGATCATAAACTCTGCATAAACACAGGCGAATTATCTTAATACATTTAGTTTAATTTATTTTTCCCCTGTTTACTTTGCATACAATAATTTTATTGACCCCAAGATGGGAAGCGTATTGATTACTCTCTAAAGTGTATACAAAACCATAATGACTGCGGGAGGTGTCTTTGTCTTGTCTTGTTTACTGAAGTCAAACACCATAAATGTTACGCATATACAATTCTGTATACCTACAACACACTAAACTCTTACCCAATTTATATCTATAACCTTTAAGGAAAAAAAAAGATAAAATGTCAGCAGGCCACAGAGACTTGTAGAGCAGATTCTTTCTGGTATAGGAGAAAATCGTGTTCTTGAAAATTTGAGCTTAAAATGAATTTCCAAATATATAAATGCCAGCGAATGACTAAGGAAATTCTTTGGAGTGATAAATTGAAGGTTCCGGGCTGGAGGCCTTTTAACTATAAGTAGAAGAATATGACTTTGATTTTGAACTCCTATTTAATTATATGTAATGTAGGTACGTTGGTATATAAGATCAATGGAACTTTTGCTTTTTACTTTTGTTTTGTTTTGGTTACGTTAAGATTTTTAACTTATTTTTTAACTTAGATGAAAAGCTAAATTCGATCATTATTATTTGTAAGTATATTTTCCGTAGATTTGCAAATGATTGCCAAGTGATATAATTTCCTGTTCGATCATATATACGTGAAAATTAATGGATTTGTTCCTCAGAATAGATAAATAAATTTTAAAATAATCCTAGCAATTTGAACAATTTCTTCGATTTTTTAGTACTTCTCTCTCCCCAAAGTTCTTTTTTTTTCAAAATAATTTTTATACAAATTAAACTTTGTACAATCCTTAATTTATAAAATTTAATGGAATAAATTTTTTTGATTCTTTGGAGCATTTGCATCATTTTTGTAGTACAAAATATTATGAAAAAGGGGTATTTCAAAATTTCGTGAGAATTTAAATAGGGAATTATTATGACACCTCCAATAAAATACTACATAAATCTAAGCAATCTATGGGGTCAGAAATTTCTGAAGCATCATTTTCAAAAAATCATATCTCGAGAACGGAGCAGCCGATTTTTTTCATTCAAATGCCAGGTGAAGCTTAATGCTTCATATTTTTTACAAAAAGAATACCGAACGAAATTTTGTTTTGTTAATAAGAGTATTTTTTCAAAAAAAGAGAAATAGTATTATTCACTAGTGAAAACTTTAGCACTTTTTTTATTTTGAAGCAAGAAACTTTATTTACATATATGCAAGAACTTGTGATGGTGTTCGGCTTCCTTCTTGAGATATGAATTTTCAAATTCCCTGTATACCCCAGATAACCTATACGGTAGCACTACACTGGGGGGAATTTTTTTTTTCAACTCGGGACCTCTTGCACGTTTTTTTTTTTTATTTTTTATTGTGAAGCTAAATACTTTATCTATGTTCGTATAAAAAGTTGCGATCGTGTTCCCCTTCGCTTTTGAGATATGAATTGTATACCCAAAGTAACCTGTATGGGAGCAAACTACTCCACCAAAAATCACTACTAATTGTTTTCTGATGCAAAATTATTTTTGCTACTTTGTTTTTTTTTTTAATTTTTGAGAATATCTTCCATTCCTTCCCAAGTTCGCTCCGAAAATTAATTTTCGACGGGCGAAATTTCTGCCTGAAAATTCATTTTGAAACTGACTTAACCGAATTGTCATTGAATCTATCTTTGTAGGGATGCACACTTGTTGGGAGATTATTGTACGAAGTTTCAGATGTCATTTATCGATTTAAAAATAAAAATTGTTCGTTCCTACATTCCGCCATCTAAAGGCGGTGTTTGTAAACCCACGTACATGGAACTTTACCGTATCAGCATAATACATAACTCATTTATTGATTTGCATTTTACTCGAATGAATTTGACACTTTCGTTCAAATTTTGCGCCAATTAAACCGTAATAACTCCCGCGAAAATTTTCCAATATGAGCATTTTCCAATGCAATTTTCACTTTCTTCCCTATTCCGGAATGTGGGTCTTTTTTGGAAAGGTCTCATTGAGTACAGAACAAAAAAATTACGGTCGATTTGGCGCAAAAAATCCTTATCTTTGAATTACTGAATCCATATTGTTGCAAAGTGATCCCACCTCTCGGGACTTTTCTTGAACCATTTCCAATATGTTTTTATAGGCATATTAATCCTTGGTTTGTCTGACTGTTTTAAAATAAGAATACAAAAAAAAGTGCCAGAGGTCCCCAGTAGAGAAACAAAAATACATGCCCCTCATTGCAGTGATCCCATTCAGGTACTTTGGGTATACAAGGACATTAAAAATTCATATCAAAAACGAAGCCGAACACCATCGCAATTTTGTGCACATATATTGATAAGGATTCTACCTTCAAAATAAAAAAGCGCTAGAAGTACTCACTAGTGAATAATACTATTTTAAAAAAACAAGCTATTATTGACAAAGAAAAATTTGGTTCGGTACTGGTACATTTTGTTATAAAAAATATAAAGCGTTGCGCTTCATTCGGCATTTGAATCAGAAAAACCCGTTTCTCCGTTATCGAGATATGATTTTTTGAAAATGACTTTTCATCTTAACATCACGAAATTTCTAACACCCTTAGCGGGGGGAGGGGGAGTTGAGCTAATTTGGTATACCCTACAAACTGTGAAAGCTTCATCCAAATCGGAGACGGTCGGGTTCCAAGGTTATCGGTTTTGCGTGGAATGCTGATAGAGGTTGGAAACGCATGCCGAAAAATTGTTCATATTTTTAGAGTTTTATTGTAGGTACTATAACCTAAAATATTGGAAAGATTTTGAGAATGAAATCTCAGTTATAGCTTTAATGAAACCCACGAATTTATTGGAAATAAATTAAGCCAATAAATTATGGTCGGCCATTTTAAACGTGACAACCAAATATTACTTTGATATCTCATGCAATTTCATATATCCATGTGTGAAGCATATAGACCTTTCCAGACTATTAAAACGGGGGTTTAATCGGGATGGAGATAGCTTCAGATGATATTTTCGTTCAACACCTCGGCAATTAATAAGATAGATGTAAAGCATCGACATTTAAGGGCAGATGTATGTTTTGAAGAGGGCCGAATTGTAGGATCGAAACTTCTCTGTGAAAAGTGCAATTAACAGGAGAATTATACAAAGTGGATAGCTCTGTATGTAGAGCATAGACGTACAAATCCGAGTATCAAGGTGCGAGTCTGGTGGTTACCAAATAGTTTTTTTTCGATTCGCTCAAGTACCTATGTAAATTTGTAATTCTATATCTTGACTTTGATGAATTTATTAACGTCATATGTTCGACCAAATTTAATATACCTAATGAGACCAGACAATCGGATATACAACAAAACTTTTGTCAACATTTAAAATCAATCAGCTCTTGACATTTCCTAGTTTCCTAAATATTTAGATAAATTGTAAGAATTAAAATCATACTTTGGCAGAAATTAAAATCTTATAATCGAATTATTTGTTTTAAATACTTTAATGAATCTAAATCCTACCAACTGAGACACCTAAATGAACTATCAAATGTATCAGTTGCTTAGTGATTTTTGTTTCTAGCTCAATATGGAATTAAAACAGTTTTGCTGTTTTTTGTTTATATGTAGTAATTAACAACAGTCAGAGGTTAAGCTATGACGCAAAGCTCAGAAAGTAAGAAAGGAAGAAGCTTAGGGATATGAGCCGGTATGTGAGAAGGGCGCCTCGGTATTTCGCTATACATTCGAAGTTGAACATTCTTTTACTAATACTTTCTGGAAGGAAGAAAAAATAAGGTTTAAAAAAATGTCATTTGAATGTATTGCAAACATATACATATCTATTTTGTCTATCCTCACTGATAAACTTTACACGACAAAGATGTGCATTCTCGAACACACAATACTCACTCAACCAATCCCTAGCATCAACAATGTGTTGGCTGAATTGTATGAAAACTCATAAGCATTCCTTGGAGACTCGATGAATAACTGAGTTCAGATCAAAATAATAATAAGTGGGCGCCATTTGGGAAGAACATGAGTGTTATACTGACAGAAACACCAAATTCTTATAGAAAAATCAAGAGGACTTTTCATAGAGAAAACGCCTTTTGTACTTTCATCAGTTTCAGTTGCAGTTTTAGCAACAATCTCTTTTGTTATAAATTTTATAAATTGATAAAATTTTTCTATGAAAAGTCTTCTTAATTTTTCTGTATGAATTTGTCGAGTCCTTAAGGCTCAACTGCTGAATACAAAGAAAATGCTTCGTATACATGTGAAGTCAAGATAGCTTTTTCCAGGCGTATACGGCAAGCAGGAACCAACCGTACTGAAGAGTATTAAAAGCTTGTTGATACGAAACGCCTTTTGATCTTTCAGACACACCAAATCCACTGTTGAGGTGAAAGTACCGGTCACTGCTAGGAACACCAAATCCAGTAACGAAAAATCTTCACTAGCAGAAGAACCAAATCCAGTGGATAGAGAACTTTTTATTATTGCCAGCAGACACACAAATCTCGCAGAATAAATTTATATGAAGAACAACCAAATCCGACAGCAGCAAAGAATTTCTCTAGGCAATACGCTCATTTCATCATAGGAGAAAATACCAACCCGTTCTTACACAAGATAAGACACTAGAACTAGTTGGTGAAAGCGGTGGACCATTTGTTTTTTTATAAAAATATTAAAAGCGCAACTCAAATTTATATCCACACTGAAGGATGACAATTTTACACTTCCTTGGCAACCGCGATACCTTTTGTTTCTTCTATATTTCTGTTCCTCTTACATCCCTCTAGTGAGGTTTATGCATAATATCATAACCTACGCTTGCCCAAATATATATTTCATTCTAGGTATAATATAAGACTTCCACCAGATTTAATGGGCTAAATATCTCTAACACGTTTCCAAAATTTGAGATATTTCGACACTTCTTTGGTAACAGAAAACTGCTCAAGTAGTCCGACTTAACTAATTGGATGAGGAACGTTCAGGATATGGGACCTTGGAGATGATGAATACCTCTAACACAATTCTTATATGTATAGTCGTGTAGACATGCAGTTATCTGCACGCGAGATACAAAATTTTGTTTGTAAGGTGTGTGGAAGGCTTTGAGTTTGAAGTGAATGCTGCATTTAGGTATAGTCATCACTTCAACTTCACTACTAATCAAAAGTGTATAGAAAAACTGTAAAATTTCTCTTGTTCATCAAAAGCCTTATTCTAATTTTGCATAGCTTGTTAGAATACTTTGTCAGATATCCTGGATGAAAACGAACTTTTATAGCTGTACCTATATAATGAATTCACAACTTTTTTTATAGACTTGTCTGAGTTACTCTTATGTAGGTACCTTCGAATACTTTCTGAGATTGTGAAAGTAATAAAAGCATGCCGAGATTTCGAATCCGAATCATAAGTACGAAGCTGTATAAAACGAAAAGTGCTGCTTGGTCATGTATGTGGTTGATATGTTAGATTTATTTGCCTAAATATTTTACAATAGGTATCAACCTTCCGAAGTAATTAATATTATAAATTGTCTTTAGTATGCATTTTTACTCTGAATAAATTCTTTTATATACTCAAGTAAGTAAGTCCTGTTCCACAAATTTGGCAATATTTTCCAATTTTGCGATTAATTCTATTGAAGAAAGTGCTCAGGTAGTATTCGATAGCGTTAATATTCCGCTTCTAATTTGTAAATTGCAATGTATTAGCTTTTATTCATTTATCTTGAAATGGGTTGAATCTTATTTAAGAAACCGTAAGCAATATGTGAAAATTGGCAATCTTGTTTCTAGAGTCATCTCGGTTACTTCTGGTGTTCCTCAAGGCAGTCATTTAGGACCCTTACTTATTTTGCTCCTCATTAATGATATAGTTAGAAATTTTTACTTCGCAAATTATTTAATATTTGCTGATGATCTTAAACTTTATGCAAAAATTGATTCCTAGAACGATTGCTTCTCACTTCAAGCTTCCATAAACAAATTAGAACTAAAATGTTTGCAAATGCAAAATTATGAGTTTCACTAGAAAGATTTTAACGATATTGGTACACATAAAGCTCTGTATTATTCGCTTGTAAGATCTGTTCTTGAATACGCGTCTACCATTTTGTCCTTTTTTATGATGTTCACATTAATCGTATCGAGTCGGTACAAAAGTCGTTTACTCGTTTTGATTTATATAAATTAAATTATAATCGTGACAATATGACACGTTACCGTGTCAGATGTTTGCTATTGGGTTTATCAACTCTTCAGTTCAGACGTAAAGTGAACTGTGCTACTTTTGTAAGAGATATTTTATCTTATAGACTTAATTCTTCTGAACTTTTGTCTTTAATCTCCCTTTATGCACCTGAGAGACCAATCCGCTCACGAAATTTGCTGTATGCTCCACAACATAGAACAAACTGTGGCATACATGTACCTATTTCAAATTGTATTTTACTCTTTAATTCATTTTCTACATTTATTGATTTTACAATGCCTAGGGAATTATTTAAATCAACTCTTTATGAGAATGCTACTTGTTTAGTTTAATTTTTGAATAATTATCATTAAGCAAATTCTATTTAGAAATTATTGTTTTGCTTGTACATATGCTCATTAATATTTTTGTATTTTGTTAATTAAATGTGCTAGTCTGTAAGATAATCTTTATCCGTAGACATATAAATAAATAAATAATACAGACTTTCATAATATATATGTGGTACTGAAATAATATATCGCAAAGTGTAAGTAAAGTCCAACAATTTTAGTAACTACTTTAGTACAATCTCACCATTATTATGGTATTTTGTAGTTACCATCTCTGATGAAGGTTCAGTCGATATCGACAAAAAAGCTGAGGACATACCTTTGCGTCGTTAGAGATTTTCCAGTGTTGGAGATGGATGAAAATTCATTGGCTAAAGATCCGGAGAACATAATGGATGTGGAAGGAATTTGTAACCTAGCTAGTTTTAGTTTATGCCTGGTCGATTCTGCTATGTAATGTAGGATTGTTGGAGAGAATTTTCATTGATCAACAGTTGTCTTTGCAATAACTCGTGTATTCGGCTTATTTTAGGACTGTAATTTTTTTGCAGCTATTTTTGTGCTCATTCCTAGAAGTTTCAGTGATAACACTGGAGTTACACTACCATTAAGTCAGAATGACCTTCATAAAATGTAGTGAAGGCTTATGTTTTTAGATTGCGCTGATTCATTTAGATTCAACAATTATCGCTGCGGTTATCGTAAAGGATACATTTGTAATCAATATTGAAAAATGATAACTCTATTCAAAATTCAAAATTTGCTCCGTACAAGAAGGGAAGTGTTTTCTTCCAATAACTCTTGGATATCAGTTGGATTATTTTTTCAACTCTGTTAACTTTTTGTATTGCATTGTATACATGCGCTGCTAGTTTGCCATCTTTATTGCATATTCTGCTGGATATTTGATTCCATTTAATATTTAACTTCGTCGACTTATTTTTACTACACACTCGAGAACAAATCGAAGGCTCCATATTAATTGGATATTCACATTTAGTTAGGAGAATCTATGCAAAGTTATTGCCTTTGTATACATAAAAATTCGAGGACGAAATACAAATGTTACAAGTCATAAAATTAAACATGTCAGCACCATCCAATCCCATACTGAAGCAGAACGATTGAATTGATTGAGAAAAACTTTTGAATGGGCGTTAAATTAATTTTTCTAAATTTCAGTGCCTTACGGTTATATCACAACTCTCGTTTAAGTTTTCTATTCTAGATAATCTAAAGAGGATCAAGATAAATTAAAGAAAAAAAAGACATCTTTCTGCTTGATATTTTGTTATGCTAAATTTATTTAATACACTTTTATCGCTCTCTTCCAGGGAATTGCTTTCAGACTACATAGATACGTAAATTGGAAGGTTTTGTCAACCACAAATATGTTATTAAAGCATTAAACATGCACATAAAACATAACATTTTTGGCGACTATCCTGATAATAAATTTTTTAATAGCTCAAATAGACGCAAATATTTTCACATAAAATTATAATTAATTTCGAGTTATCAAAATATGGGAAAAACATTTATTAAATTTATTCAGACTATAATAAATTTTGTTGAGAGCAAATATATACCTATTTATTAAAAAAATTGTAAATTATTGTTAACTACGTTATGGCGATTTGATTACTTTCTCTATACTTTCAAAATCTTTTCTACTTCTATGCATCCTACAAATAAATTCAATTCGCAATCTCCTATGTTCTGTAGAACACTGCACGGAACCGAAAGAACACCGGTATTATATAAAAAAATTTTTATAGTAATTTCACAACACGCAAATAAACTACATAATTGATTTTTCAATTTCCACGAAAAGTCACAAATGATAAGTACAAACATATCCCATATAAACATAAAAATTCAAGTTTTGTATGTTTTGCCAGTGCTATAAGACACGAATACATTTTTTTTTTTCGTTTTGATGTATAAATTTGTCTATAAATTTGTCTGCTCTGCCTATTGGTAAATCCGCCCCTGTATGCAGGAGCAATAAAGTGAATTAAAATTTTATTTTTTAATATCCGGCGTAGTATGTCCTCCATGTATGATATCATTTCGGGCTCCCTGTAAGGTTAGACTAGTAAGCAATTGCCTAGGCAGAAGTTCGCCATTGAACGGTACTAGTTGTTTTAGATTACTCCAAGGCCTTTGATACATTTACTCATAGACTTGAAACTTAAGAGGAACTTTAACTTCTTTTCTCATTCTTCATAAAGTTAATTTATGACTATTTGAGTAACAGATTACAAGCAGTTTTTGTACACATGTCTTAATACTTGGGCACCTGTTACTTTCTGTGTTTATAAATGACATATTTGTTTAAGTTAAGTATTCGAATCTGCACTTTTATGCTGATGATGTTCAATTGTTTAGATCTAGTCTGCTCGGTGTCATTGAGAATTACATCTCTCGGGTAAATGAGTATTTGGAGGATATTAACTTGTGGTCCTGTAATAACAAACTACGATTCAATCCCTAAAAAACTAAGTATTTGCTGATCCATAGGCGTGAACTAAATAGGGATGGTTTTCCGTTATACTGTTATTCCTTTTGTTTATTCGCATAAAATTCTTGAGGTAATTTTTAATAAAACACTTGTATGGGATTTTATATTTAACTTTTTTTTTTTTAGTTTTAATCAACCATTAATTTTTTGAACTTTCCTTCTTTCTCCTATAAGCAGAGTACGGAAACTCACACTCACGTGCGCACGCACGTGAGTAATAAATTGTGTCCGATCAAAGCGCACATACTTATGAGTCGTGTGCGATTTGTTTGCGCATTCTACTCACGCGACTGAGTGAGTAATTCAATATAAAGAAGAGCACACTATCGCGTGCACATCAAATTTTTCACTGCTCATTACTCACGAGTGAGTAATTCAATATCAGAAAGCGCACACGATATCTCTCACTGCTTATTACTCACGAGTGAGTAATTCAAGGAGAGAAAACGCATACTAAATTTCTCATTGCTCATTTCCAACTTGTGTGCAATTTCATTTATGAAATACCTACATTATGTAGAAAACGTGGATAATTAATATTAAAATTTTTATTCGCGAGAGGGCGCTTTCTACCCTTGAATTACTCACTCGTGAGTAATAGGCAGAGCGAAATTACGTGTGCTCTCTTATATTAAATTACCACTGGTCAGTAATGAGCAGTGATATATATCGTGTGCGCTTTTTTATTTTGAATTACTGACTCATGGGCGCGTACGTTAATAACAATGACAACAACTCACGCATGCGCACATGAGTTTTTAAAAATGGAGCGCGCACCTGAGTCGTAAATTACTCATGGGTCATTCGTCATGTTCACGTGAGTGTGCGTTTCCTTACTCTGCCTATAAGTACCTACATATTACATAGATATATTGTTTTGTTTTGACTTTCTTGTACAAATAAATATTATATTTGTTCAAGAAGGTATTTTTTTGGATTATCCGGTATATAGCAAAAGCTAAGAAAAAATTTTATAAGTTATTTCATCACACAATCCATTTTATTTTGGGTGATAAGTTTCAAGTCTTAGTTTGGACTCATCAACAGATCGCAAATGACGAAATTGAGTGACTTGAAAAACAAATGAAGAAATAGAACAAAGAAAAGAAATGCAAAAAAAACAAAAAATTGAGATAAATAGAAAAAAAAATTATTAAAAAAATTTAAAAGACCAGATTCATTCGAAACGAATCGAACCTGTGTACGTCCGTAGTGGGCTGGAAAAAGAAAAAAGAGAAAGGAAGAAAAAGAAGAAGAAGAAAAAAAATCGTAAAGAGTAATCTCTATTTTTCTGTACAATAGTTCTATTAATAAATTTGAAATTGCAATTTGAAATGATATGGTTGACAGCTTCGGTGTAATTCATTGTCAGTCTATATATCAAAATAAAGTAAGACACTAAAGTTTTGTATGGCAATACCTAAAATGATTACCCAGTCCACATTTGAAATTATATTTACTATTTTTACAACGTCTTGTACAAAATTTCAGTCTTTGACGTAGTCGCGTTCTCAGGCAGTGTCCAAATATATAGGGAGAACTGAAATTTTTGTATGGCAACCCTACGATCGACTGACGTACCACGTTTAAGTTCGACAAGTCCAGACAAGATTTCCAAAATCAAGCAGTTTGGAAGGGTCTACCCATCTATACATGTATTTTAAATCTATTTCGACACTTGTGATAACTGACAAATTAATTAATTGTGGCACATTGTGCTGGAAGATTAATAAATATGTTATCAATTATAGTATTTCCCCTTTAGTTAGCTCTATATCTAATATATTTTAAACATTGTGTGATCTTATAAGAGGGAAGACACAAAACGAATCTTTTCCAGCCACTATGAGACTGAGGAAAAATGCGGTTATCTAGTTGTTTACGTCTCAATACATACTAACACTGATCGTATCGAAATTTTAGTTTAAGTTCTTAAGCGATGCTCAAACGATACAACAACGATATTTTTTAGGGATACCAGCTCAATCCCATTAAAAATTAAAAAAAAAATATATAATCTTTGACTGTCGAAATATGTGCTCAACACAAAGATCTACCTTTTTGCCTAATTTTAAATTCCAACGTTACGTCATTTTCGAGAAAACGTCTATGACAGACAAAAACGATCTTATACGAGTTTCGGTTTCTTTTTTTTTCATTTTGAGGTACGGAACCATAAACATCACCAAATTTCAGTAATTGAATTAAAACAATGATAATTGCGTAAGTCGGAGACCGAATATTTAAGGCCTTCACGTCGATTTAGTTATGAGTAGCTACAAAATTTCGACAACTTCTGGTAAATATCATGTTTTCAAGACAGCTTTCATTAAAATTCATGTTATAACACCCGAAGAACATTCTGTTACCTTTTGTCTCAAGAAAAAGCACAATACACCAAGAAATGGAACGGAAACCTGGATATGTCATACAACAAATAGAGTCATGCTCCAAAAAGGTCACCCATTTTGCAAGTAAAGAGTACCAAATACCTGGATGCAAAATTGAATCTCACCATCATGAATTCATTGTTTACAGCAAAAAATCTTAGCTAGGATGTTGAGTATTCCTTTTTTTATTTTTTTTATATTCAAGGGACAGTACTCTCTTAAATTTCGTACGGTTACAAGTGGATACGTGCTGTACATGTGAAGAATCCCAACGTGAAAAAAAGAGAAAATTTCTAATGACACAGCGAAGAGTGTTGAAATAACCGAAAAAGTGATTCACCTGAGATGCATGAAAAAATTTTATTAACAAATTAAATCGACCACTATCAAATTCTACAAATTCAAGAAGATGAATCTGAAAAAAGTTGGGCTATTTGCATTGATTACATGCAGATCCTTATTCATTTTCACGATACAGAATTTGAGGCAAATAACTGCGACTTTCGGCTGCTAATAAAATCTCAAGGATAACAGCACTACGTTTATACTATAATAAGGTTGAAACGGAGAGTGGGCGGGGGGGCGGCTAATTAAATTACTTCTTTTTTTTATATCAAAAGGAAAGTATGAAATCTGGTTGATAACTAGCAGATTGTAGCAGTAACAAATGAATTCTTAGTTTCTCGTGCATAAGTAACTATGTAGTAAAATTATTCGCAGTTTAAAAAAAAATATTGTTAAATGTCAAGGTCCAAGCAAGAGAAAGTTCAAGATTAGTCAATATTGCTACTTTCATCGTTCATAACGAGAGATATGGAGTAGCGTTCGTAAAGGACTTTATTAGTGGTAAGGTAAAACATGTATTCGTCCTTAGAAATTTCAGCTGGGATAGGCTAGGTTAACTAGGGAAAGAAATAAATTAAAAAAAAAATAACGTATGGAAGACTTAATAAAAATAAAAACTTATTTATCTGAAAATAGGAAATAAGCAAATTTTACAAATATGTTTTGCCATTTGGCTACTAAGAGACCAGAAAACAGTAGGCACTTATCGGTGATTGAAAATTCAATAATACTCCAATAAATCAAACTCCATGCCATAATAAGCATTAATTTGCTGAAAAGTTTACTTCTATTGATTTATGAGGTTTCTCAAATATCCGAATCATTTATTATGTTGGTATCAGTAACTGTGATTTTTATGAAATTCTTTATAACTTTGTAGGTAATTACCAAAATTCTAATAGTTTTGTGCCGACCGACGCCATCTGGTGACCAACGATGATAATTGTATGTCTTTATTTTAAGAGCGCGGGCTGTTTTAGTCTTTTTTAGTGATTATCTTAAAAATGGTATATGCATACCAAAATAATTACATATTATATCTAACAACCTTATTATTATTATATTCTAAAAAAAAAACACATTATTACATTGGAAAGCTCCTACTGAAAGGACTAAAACGGATTTTGATATGCTAATAAGTAAATTATATATTATGATAAATAACATACTTCAAATATTATATTTAATATTCCGTAAAAGGAAAAATGAAGAATTGAAAAGAATTAAAAGAGAACCACAATTTTCAAGGTAATTTAATTAGTTTCAGTGGTTTATTCTTTTACGGGATATTTAAGGAATTTCCCAGTGTTACACTATTTATTATTAGTCTAATACCATAATTATAAATAAAATACACACTATCTTTTATGAAAAAACAGCATTATTTCACAAACTTATTGTCGTTCTTTCAGAAGAAACTGTTCAATGAATTTTGTTGATTATATTCGTATGTAGAATTAAATGATAATATTTTTAATATACTTAATAATAAATACAAGCAGTCCTCGCTTTTATGGCAGGTTAGGTTCTAGGGATATTTGACGTAAAAGAGAACGACTTAAAGTGAACGCTTTTTCTTATACATTTCTATAAAAAATCATCTAGTTAGGTTCTTCGGAATGAAAATAGCAACCCAAAAAACACAAAATAACAGCGACGCAGTTTTTAAATAGAAAAAGTCCCCCAAAAGTTTCTGTTTCGCATCTTATTTTAAATTTCCAAGTACGATCCTGTAACATTTGCGTATATGTATGTGAGGTTAATGTCATTATTTAACTCGGAGCTTCTTTCAAAAATAGGGACACTTTACTGGAATATTAAAAAAATGGTTAAAAGAAGTTGCTTTGCCTCGTTATTAGATTGACTCTCTTTTCAGTCTTTGTTTTTTGAGTTCCAGTAAATTCTCGTTAGTCAATTCTTGCGAATGTGAGCACGCAGCGTCCCCATTACGTCTAAACTCTCGAGTTCTGTTCCTTTGCTATATTATGTTTACGATGTGCGGATCATGAAATGCTGCCAAACTTTTTTCAAACTCCAGTAAAGTTGACTTCTTCCACGATGTATGTAGCTATATTGCTCACACTGTCGAAACGGTTGAAATTTCTCCAGAATGTTTTAAGATCTATCCCAGGGCGAATTACTCTCGTATTATCCAAAGCAAACGAGTGTAAGCTTAGTTTTTTTAAGCGTGCTAGGACACTCTGGAATTGATGGGAATGAAAAGACAGACTTACTGGTCAAAAAAGGACTAGTCATTGATACTTGATACAAAACATATAATCATTTTTATACTATTCGATTGTCACCGAAGTTAAGGTGAGATGGGCTGTCAAGTCTTTCAAACCTTTTAAAGCTCCTGCCGGTGACTGTATATTTCCGCCGTTACTGCAAGAATCGCTGGATTACACTAAGCCCTTTATCACCGAGATATTTGGGGCCAGTTTGTACACGGGATATATCTCCAAGCCAAGGAGACTCGCCAAGGTTGTTTTTATCCGGAAATCGGGTAAAAACCACCCAGCGAGGCAAAATCATACAGGCCTATCAGTCTGACATTATTTCTCCTGAAAACTGTAGAGAAAATAATATACAACTTTATTCGGACGACGTTCTTCGGGAAATTCCACCGACGACGCTCTCAGCAGTCTGGCAGAAACTGTCGAGAAAGCATCACATCAAAAGGAGGTCTTTATATGTTCCTTCATGGACATATAAGGCGCATTCGACAAATTTCTCTCTGACTCGATGAAGAGGGTATCCGAAGATAGAGGCATTGAAACCTGTATCGTTAGATGGATTTGAAATATGCTTGGAAAACGCTGTACAATAGCTACCATTAACGGCGAATCCACAAGAATCATGGCCACTACAGGCTGCTCACAAGGTGGGCTTTTATCACGACTTCTATGATTCTTAGTTGCGGGTGACCTATTAAACTTACTGCAAGAGGTCGGCTTTAAGGCCCAAGCTTACACTGATGACATTGTCATTTGTGTAAAAGGTAAGATTGAAACAGCTTAACCGAAGCTTATGCAAGTTCCTTTTAACATCGTTACCAGATGGTGCCAATGAACCCAGGTAAAACAGGGCTAGTTCCTTTTGCTAGGAAAAGGAGTCTCCAGAACCCATCTCCTAAGTTAAATGAATTTGCAATAGAATATTCCAAAGAAACAAAATATCTAGAAGCAAGCTTACCTGGAATCCCCACCTTGAAATGATAACTTGCAAAGCCATGTGGGCATTCATCTGATGCCACAAGCTTTTCTGGAAAAAGTGGAGTCTGAACCCCAAAATTACCTTATGGATCTTATAAAACATAGTCAGACCCATACTTCCTTACGGAGTAAACATCTGGTGGCCTAAAACATTGTAGGCAACCACCAGCAGAACCCTTAATAAGGTGCAAAGGATGGTATGTTTAGGCGCCACACACGCCTTCACATCGAGCTCTTGAACCAACGAGCTCAACGAGTTCTTGAAACTATTCATGGCTTACAGCCACTCTACCTCTTTACTCAAAGTGAAGCAGCTGGTATGCTTCAAAAGAAAAGGCCAGGTGATCGCACTTCCTCCAGTGTGAGTCATCTAAATATCTTCGAAAATGTGCACATTATCGACCTATATACCCCAACAGATATTATGGCCAAAAGACTTTCCTTTGAAAGAGGTTACCAAGGGACCATTAATGAAAGAAGCCAGATACTAGACAGGGGGCTGCAACGAACTCAAGTCTGGTATACAGACGGATCCCGGTTGGATGGCCAAACAGGCACATGGGTGGTTGGTGCAGAAGTGGAACTATCCACTTCGGTTGGTTCCTCACCTTCCGTTTTTCCAGCGGAAGTTTATGTAATAGAGGTTGGAGCTCAGGAAAGCCTATAAACGGGCTGCAAGAACTCCAGCATCTAAATCTGTTAAGACAGCCGAGCTGCGCTCCTAGCAGTTTCCTCTTAAGTGTTTGAGTCGAAGCTAGTCTGGAGGTGCTACTCGAAACTCCAATTACTGTCTACGGATAACCAAGCAATCTTGGTTTTGGTTCCTGATACGAAGGAGTAAAGGGTGATGAAAAAGCGGACAAATGGGCTAAATCCGGAGTTGAATGTCCGTATACTGGTCGTAGTACGCCGGGTATGAGGCAGGCGAATAATTTCTTCAACCCTTCTCTCCTCCAGACGCGACAACTTATTAGATTTAACAGACAGTCGCTCAGACTATTTGCTAACACAGTCACTGATGGGGCCATGAAGAAGATAGGCAAATCCGACAGTGAACTGTGTCGACTGTGTGAAGCGATAGATAAAACGTTAATGCACGCTATATGTGAGTAGGTACCCAGCGCTTGCAGGTCTAAGGCTGGAAATCACTGGAGGAACAAATATCTCTCCAAATATAATCTGCAATCGAACCCCAAGAGCAATAATCGAGCTTGTTTAAAGACTCGATTTTATCTAACCACCCTAGGGGTTGCTTATTGGCAAATCGGTATTATTAATGAAATTAATGAATTTATTAGCAAATTATTAAAGAAAATTGTCGCAATATTTTGTCAATTCCTTGACTTTTTGATTGAATATTTTTAGGCGGTGTTATTTGCTGTACAAATTTTTTACCAGCGGTACAGCATACAATCAGTCTTATCAGGGCACTTTCAGTTTTTGAGAGACATGCATAGAAGATATTGGGTACCACCCTCTTCATTAGTTAAGAATATTCGTCCGGGAAAATATTCATAAATACCATAAATAATACAAAATCTCCAATTCCATATCTGTCGTCACTTTGATGAAAGTTTGCTGTGGGATCTACATGGTTAAAAAATCAGTTGAGCGTATGGAAGGCCTGTTAGACTCCGAAGTGTCTTGAAGGTAAAGCACATCACATTTATCCGAAGAGATGCTGGAGTTACTGTTCGAAAAGACTTTCCTTATGGACGACTTTTGATGTTTTTTTGCTTTTTTATTTTATACTTTGGACTCTCTCATATTTCTTTTTCCAATTCTACCTTGGTTTAATTCTTTTCTTCTCAGGCGTAAATATTCGACATTTTTCTTTTCCTCTTCCCTTATCAATATTTGTTCTAGGGCCAGCTTTCGGATGTGCTCCTATCATAGCAACGGTAGTAGTATTGGAAGTTTAGTTTGGAAGTTGATCATGTATAACTTGTACTTGTGAGGTTGTAAAGACATCTAGAGGCATAACATCATTGTTCGTGGTAATTGGAAATTCATCATCTTGGACAAATGAAATGGCAGTTGGGCGGCCAGAAACATCAGATAGTAAGAGTTCGTGATCTCGAAATTTTTTTGCTTTAATAAAGAATATGCCGTTTAGTTTAAATCTGTGCATTATATTTAACGGCGTGAAAGCTAAGAGAAAAGCTTTCCCAATTAAACGGATAACATCGTAAATGGTAACGGGTTTACCGACGTATCCTGGAGTGATCATGAATTCCTTCATCGCAGTATTATAGTATATGTTTTGAAATGTTCAAATATTGTCCGATCAAGCAGTTGCATTTTATGGCTAGTATGTGGGTGGAAGGTGACTAAAGTCACACCATTTTCTTTTGCTATATCGATGAGAGGATCAGAGATGTGACTTTCATGGTTTCAAACATTACGATGAAAGGAGATTTCTTCGATGGTTTTCTACATTTTAAAAATGCTTGAAAAAATAAATAATTCTTAATTTTACCATCCAGAAAGATTTACTGCACCAATTGTATCTGCAGGTGACTCATTTTGCATAAAATCTTTAAATTTAACGCGCGGAAATATTAACATTGGTGGTATGAAACCACCACCAGCGTTAATTGCTGCTATCATCGTAGTATTTGTGCTTGTTTCTGCACTTGTCATAGATCCAACCCGTAACCCCCGGAAGACAGAAGCCATGAAGTCGACAATGGGACCCACACATTAAAAGGCCTTAACGGGCCGGCTACAGACATGCAATAAGAGCTCACTCTCAATTGTTTTGTACACTTATCATAAAGGAAGAACTCAGATTTCATCTTAAACAAGTCCTAAAGCCCAAAACTATCACTTTCACAGAAAACTGAAGTTAAAATAAACTGCTGCCAAATATGTTTTCTTTCTAATGGTTGTAAAAAAAATTAGCCTCTAGAACAAATTTATGGAAATTATAACGTTTGAACAAAATACCAGCTACTTTTATATGAAAAACTCCTGCAGTAAGACAAGGCAAGAACACTGTGATGTTCGCCTGCTAACCGGCCCGCTACTCTCTTTTACAGGCTTTCTTCATTTGCGGGGGTTACGCCCAAGATATTTGGAACCTCTGGGGTCATAATTTTTGGTGGAATATGCACAGTTGCTATACTGGTTTCATCGACGTTCCATATATTTACAGCCAATATGTTGAGCATTTTATAATTCTTTTATGATGTTAGAAAATGTTTTGGAATATTTGTTCTATTAAAAGTAGTTGATCGTGCCAGACCTGTAACTTCTGGCTTGCGTAGTGATATTTCTTTGCTGAATTATTTAGTGCAACGGAGTCAAATGTCACAGACGATTTTTTGTTATCCCATGATGCCAGGTAAATTTTACCATTTTGTTTAGCAAATTGATAAGCGAAAATAAACCATAAAGAAACCATATTGTAATGTACCAGGTTCTCTTATATAGTTAAGGAGAAGTAACTCTTCCTCTTCTGTGAACAATTTGTTAGTGAACTTATTTTCACGTCGACTACTTCGATGGTTCTAGTCTTAAGATTTCATCTCGGTGTCTCCTAAGGGTGCTTCTGGGTAGTTCTGTAAGTTTGACACACCCAGCAGAGTTCACGTATTATTTTTTAATAATTGAAGTGCTTATCGATTTCTCATTATTTATTGGTACCCTCTTAACTCCACTCTCGCTTTGAGACATACTTTCAGTTATAAATTGTAACGTTATATGTATGGGAAAAAATGAGTAAACACGTTGTACCATGGACATGTCCGAGGTACCACGTGCTCATTGTGTCCAAAGTAAAACGTACGAAAAAAAACTTATTTAATAATAGCATTACATTTATAGCTTCAGTTTATAACAGTTTTGGCGACTGGTTTCAAAAGATTAATAAATAATAAAAGTCCTAGGTATTTTTTTCAATTCAGATAATTATAGATAGAAAAGTTAATAAATACCCGAAAAAGTTTTCTTTTTTAACATTTGAACATTTGAAAATACTGTACTGACACCTTCCCTCGCTTCATCTAAATTGCAGCAAAGTGGCGCAAAGCTAATAGAAACATAACTGCACACTTAAAAAAAATTATTGAGTTTTCATATTATAATTTCTTCGTATATTACTTGTTCCTTCATCTTTTATATTATTCCTATCACCATTTTGCAATATATAGTTACTTAGTGCTCAATAGACGAATTTCGTAGGTCATTCTGAAATCTACAAATGGTCAACTTCAGCTTAGGGAAACATTTAACCTAACTTATCTTGTGAACTATCTCCGATATAAATTTTAACTTCTCCTCTATGGCCTTGCTTTAAGAATGATTATTTCATTAGATTTTATCCTCTAGAATAGCATGCTTTTCGGCTTTTATATCATAGATATTCTCAACCGTGCGATGTATAGTAAAGCACAGAAACGTATAATCAGAGCCCTAAATAGTAAATACTATACGGCTCTGGTATAATGCTAATAAAATCCAACTTTATATATTCTTAGTTCTTAGCAGCAGGCCTATTGAATTAATCAAAGACTGTGTTTATAGCATGAAAATGAATGGGCGCATTCATGATACTCAGCCGCTGGCAACCACTAAATTTTCTATTAATTTTTCTCTTCGAGAATGTAGCCCTAATGGGGGCACTTCTTTTACTATTTTAAAGATTAATAGTCACACTGTATTGCTATGAATACGACTTATCTGTGCGGGATGAATTAATCGAAAAGTTACTCAAAACTGATTTACTTCCCACGCACTAGTAAATAAAAAAAATGTTGGCAGGTCTTCAAGTTATGATTATTTTATGTATTCGTTTGCAGGGTAAATTTACTAATTTCTGTAATTTCATTATATATGACTGCAAAGTTCCTATATACATAAATTCAAAAATATTTTACATCAACTCATTGTAAGATTACACTTCAGTCTATACTACTAACAGTGAATAAAATTACATATGTGGCAATTTTAGACTCAAACGTTAAAAACGTATGAAATATTAATGTGATTTTGCATAATTTTGAGTTTATATGTCTGTTGACGCAAAGCAAAAAATAACACGTTGTATATAATTTATTTACATAATATCGGTGTAATATTGGATACGTAAAGTGTAAAATTGCTATTATTGTTTGTGAGTTACTACGTTTATAGAAATTCGATGAAAAAACTTTGGCATTGAATAGCACAGTCGTATTTCTTATCCTTAATTTGAAATTATGGTTACATTACCAATATTAAAACTGACTAATAATGCTAAAAATTACACAATTGTTTTAAATGCAGTGAAATTCGCATTGTATGAAGTAAGCACATGATTTAACACATTAAGATAGAACTCACCTAAGAGAAAAAAGGTTTCGAGATTATTACCTACAGTAAATGTAGTATGGTGAAAATTTTGTTATTTTATTCTTATAGTAAATTTAATAATAACTGGATTCGTCTGCACAGGAAAATTTTCATTTATGATTATCCAGCGCTTTTTGTTTTTAAGCGTTATTTTTAAAATATTGATAATATTTGAAGAATACTTACTCCAACAAAAACTACAAGAAATACTCAAGTTTAAATTATAATTAAATAATTAAAAATGTTTTGTAAAATTACGATTTGAACTCTTCAAGTCATTTGTTTTGTAGATATTCCATTCTCGCAATCAACTGATCCCTCTGTTCAGGAACGGAGTTCCTAACCAAATTGTTTCGAAGATTGGTTTGATTTGTATTCCATTTTTGGGCTAAGCTTCCGTAAAAATATTCTTCCGGGAATCATTATATTGAGGTCAAATTTTGCATATGTGATTTCGATTTTGGATCACTTATCCGAACGCTCATATTTTCATTACTTGAGGTTGGTCGTAATATAATATAAAATTCAACGATAAACATATGGTTTTCCCTTATGGTTTCTTAATACGAGTTTTTTTTTATAAAAGCCCTCATGTTGGAACCTTTAGCAAAACTTTGATTTGTCACGGATATACATCAAAAGCGGCTGCACAAAACTATTAAGCGTACTTTGCTCATTTTATCGTGTTCATATAGCGTTGTGGTGCACCTCATGGCTCAGTGCACTGTCCACTACTGTACAGTACAATCAGTCACAAATAAATTTAGATATGTCAATATGTTTGTATAATTATCCTTATCGTTTTATTTAAAACTCTTGTATATATTAGTGAAATTAACAATCATTTTGAGTTGATTTCCTCTCATGTTTGTAATGTAATGTAATAAATTATATTTATATCCCTTCTTACCCTGTTTCAATGTACTTATAGATTACGACCTCCTTATTTGACTTTACTTAACTGAATAACCGAAAGGTTGAAGATCATAATTTATTCATACCAGAAATTATTTAAACTGAAAGGATACACTCGTAAATCTCCATAAAATAGAATCAAAAACTTTGAATAGACATTTTCACGTATGAAAAATAATACCCATTTCAAAAGCAACAATACTGCCTATCGGTCCCTTAAATCCCTTATCGGATTTCGTTAACAAACCACAAATAGGAACGTTTGTGTTTTAATTCCTTATTTATAAAACACTGAAACTGTAATGCTCCTATAATGAGATTATTATCATGAAATTCTGACATAACCTCAAGGGTTCTGGGATTATCATAAATTTGCATCTTATAAGATACGCAGTTCCCCAACTCTTGTTTTGCCACTCCACTGTTAATAACCATTTGTCCCACATATTCTAACTGAATTAAGTATAGTCGTGACAGTCTCGGCCTAGGTTGTTTATTTTGTACTGATGTAGCGACCTATTCTTTGCTGGGGCAACAATGAATTTGCATTATATAATATTTTCTTAGGTAGATTTATTTTGGTCTGTGAAGAAGTAATATTTGTCACGCATTTACATATGTAAGAAAGTGCAAATATTTAGGCGTATATATCCCTTTTTGGTGGAATATCATAAAGTGAGAAGTGAATAACTTCAACATATCTTGTAAGGAAATGTTGAACAATCTCTTCTCTCAGACTTTTGTTTAGTAGCTCTCTTTGTAAAATATTATTTTTATACCAAGGAAAGATTTAATGGTGATTATCATGACCTTGGAAATAAAACAATTAATAAACAATGGAGTGATTATAATTACAAGTTATTACTGCAGAATCCAGAACTGTGGTACCTCACCAATGTGATATGGATGAATGAATTGATTGTCAGATTAAGAGTCGACGGGAGTCAGCCTCAGCTGTCCAAATTAATTTCCTTTTTCGTTACTTAAAGAACCAGAACCTCAATAACATGTAAGAGTGAAATCGAGGTGATTATATATTCCATTATCAGTTTTGGGGTGATAAAATGTTTAATTAAAAACTTCGACAGCTGATTGTTTATCCGAGCCGATGCCTATCTCCTTATCCTCTGTACTAGAGTTGAGAAGACATCTTTTCTATTATAGAATAGCATCGATTTCGGCCTGGAAGGTCGTAACGCCATTTTCGAGACCTCCATTTCCATACACCGAAGTATTCGAAAAAGATCAGTGTGACTTTAATTGAATCTTAGCTGGAATTTTAGCTTTGAAGTTATCGGTTAGTATAATTTCCAGAAGATGATAAATATCCATGTTGATAACAATCTTGAACGGATTGGACAAATTTAAAATTGTCTTCAGAGGTATCTCTATAGAATACAGTACAGCTGCGTCCAACACACGATCAGCCTTCTATTTATTCTGGAAGACGGCTTGCTTTTGCTTCGAATGCTTCCCCTTTAGTACCCCGTTTTTCTTATGGAAATAGGAATGACTCTTTCGTTATAGGGTTTTGGTAGGCAGCTCTGGAGCATGCGTGCTTGTTGTTGTATCGTTTACCTCAAAAGCAGTCATGGGAATCCTGGGGAATGAACGGGCTGACATTTTAGCTAGAGCTGGCTGTGATTCACTGTTTTTCGGCCCAGAACCCGCTGGAGGCGTTACCACCTCGAGTATCGGATCTCTCATCAAAGCGGATGTTCATAGAAAGCATCAGCAGAGATGAGACAACCTGAGTACTTGCAGGTGTACAAAACTATTTCTTGGTGGGCTCAATGGGAATATCCCCGATTTTCTAATGGGGTTCGGAAGGAAACAATGTAGAACTGTGTTTGGCATCATCACCGGCCACAACTCACTTCACACTCATCTGACAAGGATGTGAGTTGTTCACAGCTGTCTGTTCTGCCTAGAAGGAGAGCCTGAGATAGCCGAACACTTTTTGTGTGCGTGTCCGGGTCTGCCCTTCTATCTTTGGGTGCGCTGAAAAACCTTCCTCACCAAGGCTTGATGCGCTTCATTAAGAAGACAGGAAAGTTTTGGTGAATGTACTTTTAGCAGGACAGCACAATGGGCCGCTATGGCCTCCGTGCTTGGGATGGGGTCTCCTGTCCCTCTGCCTCAACAACAAAAAGTAAGCGTTGCCTTATTTCGCATAATATAAACTCATAGCATTCGGCATCTGTGGTGGTTTGTCTTATAAGGCTTGGTTGCTATACCACCTTTCTTTGGGAATTCCAGATACTTTTATAAATCTTGACCTTTCTTCTTCTATTGCAGAGTTCAGATCGCCAACAATCGTATCTTATACAACCGTTTTTATTATTAGTCAAATTTAGAGGACATATATTTGGTCCTGCGATACAAACAGCCCGCTCCGATAGAGCCATCCTGTGCGACAAAAAGATTGTTAGTGACACTACTTTAAGAATCCTCTGTAATCCCCTTTTCGATACGATGACATTTATATTTTGGCTTGATAGGCTGTTTAAAGGGGTATGTTCCTTAGGGTACGTGTACAACGAGGTGAAACGTAGCGCGGTGAGGAGTGGCATGGTGAGGCGCGGTGAGGCGCTGCCCAAAGTTATTATGAACACTCTCACAGTATAGAGTGCAAACATTTTATGTCTTAACTAGTGGCGGCTTGACGATGCCAGCTGCGCGGCGTTAGCGACCTTGGGCAACCACACCGCATTTATACGGTTTTCACTAAGCTCAGCGAAAGCCAGCTTGTTAACTAAAAAAGGTATGTGTAAGTAGGCCGCGATTTAAAATGTTCAAAACGAAAATACAAAAGTTAATTAGTTTTTGCCTTGTCATCCGTTGTAACTAGTTCAATTCAGATCAGTTGAGAGATAGGTTTTTCACCTTACAATATTATTATAAAGTTTGTTTACCAATATAAGGCGATTCATATAAAAGATAAACCGAAGAGTTTGAAGAGTTTATGGACAAGATTTAATTAACCTTTTTCAGAGCCTCCATATTTAGGCTGTCCAGTGGTACCCAGTCAGAGTACCACGGTAGTCAGGTGGACTACCTTGGAAGGAACAGATTGCTCGTTCTGATTTCACTTCTTTGACTTTCTCTACGGTCGACGTTTACACTCTGTCGACAAAGGGTCGGCCCTGCAGGCTAATTCCAGTCAAGTTACAAGCTCATCCTGATTCGCCTTCAGAATAGTTCCTGCTAAGTTATCTCCGAGCCAACTTCGACTGTCATAGGGCCAGTTTGAAGTTGAGTGACAGATAATAATTGATTCTGCATCAAGCTCTCATCACGTAGACCTCAGTGAGGTGTAGCACATTCTGTCGGAAGAGCAAGCTACCCAACTGTTCCTCCTAACGATTTACGGACATTCCTATCTGGCAGTGAGTCAGATGTCTACTTACCCAAGAGTGATTTGTTTCGTCGTTTATTCACTGGACTTCACGAGCCAGTCTAACAAGCAATTGGTGTAAGCCACCAAAAACTCTTGATATAGCCTTGCCTCGCCTCGCCTCGCCTCATTGCACACGTACCCTAAGAGTAAGAAAGGGTGAGAGGGTGAGAAGGAATGGAGGTCCTGACATTGCACACGGTGAATCAGCATAATAGGTACTCATAATCACTGGTAGGTCGTCGTCACATATCAAATTTAATCAAAATACTTTGAAAAAGGTGCATGAGCATCGAATATGTGATTTCGATGTTGTATTTAAACTTGTTTAAAGGGAAATTACCTCAAATTTACTTATACTCAGAAGTTGTATCTTTTATTGAGGGTGCTTACTTCTAAAATTTATGAAAAGAAAACTTCCTAGAATGGAACCGACAAATATTTTCGTTTGTACTTACCAAAGTAGTACTCTAGTCAAAGGGAATAAAAACTGTAAAACGGTTGTTCTCAGTACTTTCATGTGCCCAAGTGGAGACATTTAAGCACAATATGTGCTTGGGGCTATTTTCCTCTTTTGGGATTTTTGTCATTTATCATTGAATTTGGTTTTCATATAGAGACGGTTGGTTATTTTTAGTGTTGTTTTGGTTTTTTATTCAATTTAAAATATTGAATAAGCAGGACATTGATAATTTTGGCATATTTTCTACTGCCTTGTATAGATAAATGTATATGAAATTACGTCAAAATATTTATATAATTCTAACAGGTTGTTATTATATTTAAGATTAAGGCTAAGGGAGAATAAGTCTCCTGAATTCCAGCTTTCAAATCCTTCTATGTATTAGTATACAACGAACCTTTTTAGGGTTCCGTACCCAAAGGGTAACAAGGGGAACCCTATTACTAAGACTTCGCTGTCCGTCCGTCATCAGCTTGTATCTCATGAACCGTAAAAGGTAGAAAGTTGAAATTTTTACAGACTGTGTTTTTCTATTGGCAATATAACAATAAATAATAAAAATAAAATTAAATTAAAAATTAAAGGGGGCCCCGATACAAGAAACGTGATTTGTTTTCCTCGTTTTGTTCTCATTCATTATTATTATCATAAGTAGGCATTTCTTTTTCTAATGAAAGCATTATTTTTTCAAATGACAGCATTATTTTTTCACCTGACGCCTACTCTCATTTGAAAAAATAAATAAAAAGCATGATACAAAGATAACAAGTATGGCCGATTCGAGACGAATTTTTGTGTTGCTACATCATGAGGTGATTATTGTCATTTCCAGCGAATTTGTTTTGAGTTTTTCGTATTTTATTGACTGAAACACGTTTTGAATATATTAAAATATTTAACAAAACATTAGTATATTTCTGACAATTGTCACCAAAGGAGGCAAACAACAAATTGACAGATAATTCGGCCATACCTTGTTAATCTTTTTATCATGAATAAAACGTACATAAATTTTGAACGATGGTTCGGAAACCTTCGCGCGCGGCGCGCGAGTCCGACTCGCACTTGGCCGTTTTTTTAAAGCTTTCAATTGTATTTCCATATCAAAAATTATAAAACAACTTAGTCGCAAAATATTTAAGATAAATATATAAGAAAGGACAACGTAGGATGTCAGTTCCAAAATAAATATCGAAGCTCAAAAGCAAAATGCAAACAACATTATAAGAGTGGAACAGAAACATTTGAGCTTACGAACGCAGTAGAATCTAAATTGACAGTTGGTAGGCAGATTCTGAAAAAAAAAATCGAAAAATATTTGTTAAGAATTATAATAATGACCATCTTCTCTATTTTGGACCATTGTTGGCTACCAAAAATACAATTAAATTCTGTAGAATATTGTTGTAAGTGAATTACTAAGAAAAAAAAACTTATCTACGGTCAATCAAACGAATAATATTTTTGTTCGAGTAGCTTTGGTACCTACCATATGTGAGGTAAGAAGATAGGTTATTGGTTAATTTTTAATTCGAGTCATGGTCAAGATGAGATTTGAAATTTTGTATATGGGTTCGTTACAACTTCCTTTGAAAAATACTTTCAAAAACGAAAGTCTCCCAATTTATACGACTCATTCTTAAAGAAACTTTGCCCGAGTGAAAAAATGATCATATGTTATTTGTCTTGGAAAAAAAAGAGAAAAAAGATTATAGAAACAAGTTTAACCAACTTATTCACTTATAGAAGAAGATCGGAATTCTCGTTTGGAAATATGCAGTCTGATCCACAGATATTCGTATAGGGTAGTATGGATTTTCCTAAGAATACATTAATGTCATTTAAAGCGCCATTCATAACAACAATAATATTTAATGTGTCATAATATGTTTTTTTTGTAATTCAATTAAACAATTTTCTTTAAACCATCGCCATCTGAATGTGGGAGATGAATAAAAAATAAGAATGTGCTCCTTTCATGTTTTAGGGAACACTAGACAACGACTAATAAAAAAGAAAAGGAAACCGGATTGGTGAGTAATATGTCCAGCCATTATGTTAATTATTTTCCTTCACTTAAGTTTCAAGAGACTTTGGCACTGATTTTGCAGAAAGCTTAGCCCGCAAAACCGTTTCTTGTTCGGTATGATTTGGTCCACTGAGTCTCGATCTTGGGGGTTTTTTTTTAGATAGGTCTAAAAATATGTTTCAGAAGATCTGGTGAAAACCTCTTGTCACAACACAATATATATTATTTAGGGACCGTCAAAATAGAAGGTTGGAATTGTATTAGGGGCTTGTTATACTGAAAAAATGGCAGGATAGATTATAAAAGTCCCATCAGGCCTTAGATTTTTATGTATGGACAATGGTCCGTGAGTTGTTTCCACTTATTCTGCTGCAGAACAATATTAATTTTTTGGAAAATTGGCTAGCCTATCGATTTTATAATCATAATTTGTCGTTATTTTCTCGCCAAAAACCATAAATTTGTCGTGTTTTCTCTAAAAGAAACTGGGTGTGGTGCTAAGTTGACGTCAAGTTAGCACCGTAATTCAATGGAACTCGGCCAAACCTTATCGCGTTGGAAAATATACATCTTGGAATTTGCCCTTATTTGTCGTAAATTTGTCGTGAAAATCATAAATTTGTTGTGTCTGTTTTTCTAAAGGAAACTGGATGTGCTGCTTAGTTGACGTCAAATCTGCACTGGAACTCACTGAAGCTCGACTAAACGTTATCGGAATGGAAAATTTTACTTCTTCTCATTTGCCGAGGTGAAAGCTATATAAGAGGAAATCATGCATACTTATGGAAGAAATTTGTTGAACTGGTTGAATTGTTGTATTGAAGAGCGAAGATCGCATTGATATGGTGCCGTGATCCAGAGATCGTCAGAGATTTTAGATGGGTCTCGCTTCGACCAGTAAGTCCACTGTCAAGCAAGCACTGACAAGAACTGGTAGCTACTCATAATATACTCTGTCTCATTAGTGCGCTGATTGTGGCGTTGTAAGTAATCCGTGCATGAAGACTGCTCTAAGATTACGGCTAACAGCTAGGTGCTCATGTTAAACCCCCGACAGATTTCTGTACACCGAAATGATTTTGGAGATATCTACATATTAAAGCGGACATAATGAACTCCGGTGATTTCCTTTCTTATCCGATTTTTTCAACAGCATTCAATCCGATTGGTCAGTTCAGAAATATCAGGCAGATTTATAACAAATCACACTGCGTTCGCATATATATTCATGCATACTGACGTATGTACCTACTACACACCATAAATGAACAATTAATTTCAGTTAATTGAAAAAGTACTCGTTTAATTCCATCTATCTAGACATAATTAGATAATGGAAGTGTTCCAACTGACTGAACTTTGTACCGATAACCGTTGTCTTAAGCCGCCACTGACAATAGGAGTAATTGCAAACACCGACCCACCAATTAATAGAAATTGATGACCCGAAACATGACCGCCTTCATTGGAAAAGCCCTATGATACCAACGTACATATACGATGCAACCTAATAGCACGGAACTGGCGTCATATCGCTCGAGTTCACTAAACTACATGTGTAAATAGTAAATGCATGTTTGTAGTACATACATGCATGCATAGTTACATCCATATATGTATGTACGAACAATAAGGCTCAAGACCGGAAATTCGAATGCTTGTTCCCTTAGGGTCTTATGGATGTCACTTGGATTTGGGTTATCCGACGGCAGTTATCACAAATCCTCTCTCTACTTTCGGAGCAACAAAATTGTTCTAACATACAAAAGCTTGGTGGGATGTTTATTTGTCCATGAATTCCTGCAACTTGAAGCTTTTCAAGAAACTGTTATTCTACGGTATTGCGGTGGAGAGGGTGGTGGTGGTTGTGTAACTTAATTTTATTTGTGGAGCTTTAAAGCCTTGGCGAGGTTTTTCTGAAATTGAACAAAAGAAAACAACAACAACCAAATCCAAGACGAACTGATCTTTATCCACCTCAAATCCTAGGAACTTTCTTCTTTTCGAAATACGTAAGAATCACAGGGCGACGGAAAGTCTTGTCAGGCTTGTGCTTATATGCTGAACTGACATGAAGAATAAATAAATGAAATAAAAAGAAACGCTCCACAGACAAAATTAAAATCTGGAACACATTGCAAGTATGAAAAGTGAAGGGAACGTGAAATACATAAATAATAAATAATTCCAGCAAGGAAGAAAGGAGCAGACGGTTTTGAGTTCAATTCAGATCTGTGAGGGAGCATACGGTTCACGTCCAGAAACGTTATATTCACATAAAATTCTGACTGTCTTTAATGCTGAGAGGAAAGAAGAGAACATTTTTGAAAACTTTAGGAAATTGTTAACGCTAAGGGCTAGCTATTTGTCTTACCTGTGAGTATTTGGAAATGTAGACGTATGAAGAATTCTTATTGTGTTCAAGAAAAAATGCTCTAAGGTAAATGAAAGTCATAAAAACTATAAAAATATGACTATAAAAAGTGCGCTCATATAAGATATACCTACGAAACATTTCGAGTACAATAAAGTGAGTGGACAGAATCAACAATAACAATTTTTACTTGGCGACTTTTCAACTTTTAATTAAAATTTTCCGAGAATAATAATTAATACAGTGCATTGCTACGAGTATATCTTTGGAGGTGAAGAGAATCTTAACATAAAAATAATTTGAATGGACTGCGCATACGCGCATAAAAATTAGATTTCAAGGAAAATGCATACTGTTAAGCGCAGTTTTGAAAAGTGGGATCTTTGCCTATTCAGACATAAAAATATTTTTAATTTCCCGGAAGAGAATCGAATCCACGCTTGTTAGAATCAGTCAACGATGAAGAATTGAAGTATTTTAAGAACATTTATGTTTAAAGATTCTAAATAAAATCATAAATAACATAACATATCAATTATTCCAGTCGTACACAAGATT
This sequence comes from Dioctria linearis, assembly GCA_963930735.1. Classification (NCBI taxonomy): domain Eukaryota; kingdom Metazoa; phylum Arthropoda; class Insecta; order Diptera; family Asilidae; genus Dioctria; species Dioctria linearis. Next base: position 49,942 of record CAWVNZ010000570.1, read on the forward strand.
GGACATCTTTTTTAGTACAATGAGTAGTAGATACGGAAATAAATACATAAAAAAAAGATTATAAACTATGCGACTGCAGAAGAAAACAGTAAAAGAAAGAAAAATCACAGAAGCTTTGTAATTGCGCTAAGAAAGGTCAAATAGAATTTACGTTCAGCTGCTAAGAAGAAAAGTAGTAAAAATATATCAAAATTTAATGGAAACTAAACTAAATTATTTGTAAACTTATGAGTCTCCTGAATGCGATCAATTATTTGGCAGTTTGGCAGGAAGATTATTCCATAGGCGGGAGATCTTGACAAGATAAGAATTTTCCATTCTTATAAAAATGAATAGTTATTATGTCCCTATTGCGTTCAGATGTTGCGAAACTGAAGAGTTCTCTGAGATACTCTGGTTTGCCTGACTTTAAAAGACTAAAGAAGAATATCAATGACCTACGCCGAAGGTAAGAAGTCAGAGGACAACCAAGAAATCTTGTCCGAAAAGGGGAAATATGATCAAACCTGCTAAGACCAAATACAAATCGAACGCAATCATTAAAGGCAACCTCCACTTTGCGGGCACAATAGGAATCAAGCTTAGGGTAAATCGTACTACAATGTGTAAAGTATGGCATAAGTAGCGTCTTTACAAGTTTAAGACGAGCAGGTGTTGTTAAGATACTCGCATAGGGCCAAAGTGTCCGAAGGCTGAAGTAGACTTTTCTAATCAATGCGTTAACATTCTCCCAGCACTTCATGTCTTGGCTTAAAGTAACACCAAGATTTGTAACTTTACTTTGCATATCTAAGTTGATACCATCCAAAACGACCGGAGGAATACTATTTCTATCAAAAGTGTTGTTGTAAGAAGCAATACACTGCGACTTTTCTGGATTCAGTATCAACCAATTGCTCTTAGCCCAAAAGCCTATTTTGTCTAAATCATCATTTATGCGTGCAAGGCAGACTTCAATAACTCCAATGGGCCTGCTGAAATAGATTTGTACATCATCAGCATAAATATGCACTTTGACATCATGAACTACTTCAGGTAGATAATTGATAAATAGGCTAAATACAAGAGGAAAAAGCAACCGCCTTGTCCGAGGTTTGATGCCGGGATCTTCCGCTTGCCGGGCGACTTCTGTTAGCACTGAACTAACGAGGCAGATGAATTTCCCTCTTTTATTTCCTAATTTGTAATTAGCCTACTTAGACACGTTTAATTGTAGCTGGCAGTAACCAGTAACGATGAAAGCGCCCAAATAAATTATAAATTCAATTTTATTTATTTTCCCGGACGGGAATCGAACCCGGCAAGCGGAAGGTCCCGACTTCAAACCCCGGATTAGGCAATTGTTTTTTCCTATTGTACTTATGATTTGATTTAAAATCGTTAAAAAAGAACTTCTTGAAATTCTTCTATTCTCTATTAAAATATACCCGAAAAATGGCGTTTTTTGCAAATATATTTTACCAGTCCAGTTAAGACTGTTCGAAATGTTAATGTTAAATATGTTCCATTCCAAGCATAAGATAGATAAAATTCTGTCAATTAGAAGTCCCCTGCGGGAGAGGAAACATACATAAATTTATAATGAAAACAAGGTCAATTCCGTGGAGAGAGTATTATTAGCTTAGCATGTAAATTCTATGGAAATAACAAGGTTTTGTGACACGATGAAAGTCATATGATGCTAGTGACATCTACGGAATGAATATTGCTTATGTTATTCGGTCTTTGTTTTTAAAAATCTTTTCATCAAAGATAGTAAATCGTAGTCCATTTTAATGTCTTTAGTTTATCTAAAATGGCAGATTACTTACCAAGACTCTGTGCAAATACCTTAAAATATATATCTAGAAGGATGATATTCGATACACTAAGCTATGAACGAAACTGTTCTATCATTTGTAAACCTAGAGCTAAGAAGAGAATTGTAAAAGGCATTCACCGACATTTTAACTCAGGACATGTATGAAATAACAAATAATTTATTATGTTGCTGCTCAAAACTGCCTTCGGTAATGCAAATGATTTGAATTAAGTCCTTTAATAATTTACATTTAATTTATTCTTTTTGGTACTGAAGATACTTACAGGAAAAATAAAACTGAGAGCAATTAAAACTAAAGATTTATAAAAAATAAAGGGAACCGAATTAGGATAAAATAATAATAAATAATGAAACAATAGAGCACTTACATGGTACCATGGAATTAACTATGTTTTTCAAAAAGAAGAAAGGAAATAGAAAGTATGAATTAAAAAATAACACCTAATTGCACAATAGTAACAGAAATGATACATGTACTATACCCATACATAGTATATATGTAAATAGAATACCCTTGATAATGTGCAAAGGATAGCCTATTTAGGTGCCACTAACATCTTCACATCATGTCCTCAACGAGCATTTGAAGCCATGGATATTATGGACCAAAGATCTTTCTTCGAAAGAGGTTACTATGTATACATAAACGAAAGAAACCTGATATTAGACAGAGTGCTCCAGTTCCTGCAACAGGCCCATATCTGTTATATTGACGGATAGAGATAGGATAACAAAACAGGCGTAGAGCTGGTAGAGTCAGAAGTGGAACTCACCATTCCGTTTAGTACACTATCTAGCATTTCAGCCGGAAGTCTTAGAGCTTGCAACTCAAGAAAATCTAAATAGGGACTGCCAGAGCTCCAATATCTATATTCGCCCAGACAACCAAGCTGCGCTCCTGGCTCTGTCCTCTCAATAGCTTCAGTCAAAACTAGTCTGTCTGTCTACGAACAACAAAGTAACCTTACTTTTGGTTCATGAAAATGAAATGAAATAGTGTACGAGCTGACTGAAATCGGAGCCGATATCGACAATTCGAATGCTAGTCCCTACCCAAAATTTGGCCTACCCGAAACCCCCTTTAGAACTTCCTTCGTAAATAAAATCCTAACTAAATTTGCGTCGAACATGTCCGACTTTCTGTACATAATACTATAGATTTTTAAGTATTCCTTGATCAGCCTAACAAATATCCCACCGGAACCTGTATAGTACTGAATGTTATTCGGAAGAGAATTCTACCAATGCGTCGTGTAAATTGAACAAAGAAGGAGCACCATATCTAGATAAATACCTAGACTGGAGGAGTTGGAGACTCTGGGTCGACCGTAACTCAGTGGCGGATCCAGGATTCTTGTGAGGGGAGAGGCGCAACTATGGTTTAAAAACGGTATAAGCTAGCAACAGGTCAAACGTTCAGAGACACTCGCCACCACTCACAAACATCAAATGCACAAAATATATCATTTTAAAAATACGGGTCCAACAGGCTACCACTCGCAACAACGTAGAGAGTTATTCAACGTTCAACTTCTGCCACTCCGAAAGGTCAAACGAGGTGTTAAATTATTTATTTTGCTTTGGTTTGTAAATGGCGGTTTAGTTAGTAAAAATAAGGAAATATATTTTGTTCGAATTCATCATAAATTGTAACTTTGCAAAATAGACGAATTAAAGCGCCACGTATATACATTATGTCTATTTAAAATTGCAGTCACAGAATAGATGCAATACATACCTTGTACGAATATAACTTCATGGAAATGTCACACTTAAACTTTTACAGATTGTGTGCCAGAAGAAAGACAGAAGATAGTAGACTGTTCCGCATTCGGACAGCTCAGGATATATGTAAAAGCATCGCAGAATTTTACTGTACGGCCGAAAATAATTTAAATGGTAAATGGATCTGTGCGGTTTGCTGCGCGAGTACTATATGCAGGAATAGTTCTACAAAGGATCAGACTAGATATTTCATCAGAATATTGCCCATGCATGTAGCGATAAGGGAGCGAACAAAGCTGCGGTGTTCGATTGATTCGGTATGACAAATTATTGCCACATCGCCAATGAACTCGGAGGCTCAGTTATGGGAATTGTATTCAATTCTAGGTCTGATGTAGGACTTGTAGAGGAGCACTAGATTCGATGGGCTGAAATATTTCTTACACCTTTTCAGAAATCAAAAAAATTGGGATGCTTCTTTGGCAACAGATAAAGAATGATCTGTCCAGCTTAACGTACTGGAAATGTTAATGACAAGAATACATAAAGGCGGTGTATCCTTAATCAGTACTCCATAAAAGAAACATAAGTGAAAAAATTATGAAATTATGATCTTCTTTGAAAGTGATGGGACAGCTTTAGGACTTAGATGTAAGTATTAAATTCGACGCGATTCGCAAGGTCGTTATTCAATGATTTAGTCATGCAATCTAGTCTAACGAAGGAGATTTTTCTTCTTAACAGACTGAAATTTATTGAAAATAATTACAATAAATTTACAAATGCATTTTATATACAAAAAAGAAATGATTGAACTATTCGACCCAGTTAACAGAGAGGTCTCATCGGTATGGATATCTCTGATCGCCTACCATCTGGTTTAACACATTTGGCACTCCCTCAGGAGTATGGAAGTAACAACCGCTTCTGCCGAACTGGTGCGAACCGGCTGAATATCAACACTGAGTTATTTAACAACCGGTTCACAAAATTATTATTTTTTTAACAACCGGTTCGTACCGGCTGAATATCAGATAACATTCTTATTTCGTCAGTCTCATAGTTGTTGAAAAAAAAATGTTTTTTGTGTTAACTTACAAGACAACCAAGGCCGGACTGGGTCTTCGGAACGGGCCCGGAAAAAATGATTGCAACCACCCCATTTTGGTTTTCAAAAATGATTTTTTTCAAAAGCGAGCAACCCAAATTATTAGAAAGATTTTCTATTGAGACGCGTACAAGCAGAGCAACACAGAGTTTTGCATTCTCACGTTATTTTTATATTCAATACAAATACATGTGTGTGTCAAATGGAACCTTTCCCACTGAACCAAGAAAAGCAAAGTAGAAATGTTTGCCAATCGAAAAGAAGTTGTCTTACAAAAGAATAATGATATATTTAAATTCCAAACTACTTATAATAAATATTATAGGTAAAATTGTTTTTTTTTTAGAATTTAAAAGATTTAATCAAGAAGAGGAAGCTAGAAATTAAAACAAGAAATATGTACATATGCACAAAATATGCATACTTTTAAAATTGAAACTAAAACAGGATTTCTCTAATAAAACAATTTCCGAAAGACCAATAATTTTAAACGTGAAGGAAGTGAGAACAGAATTGATTTGTAAACGCCTTGTTCTCTAGTTTTTTTTATTTCTCATTTTTGTAAACGCTTTGAAATCCAATCGCCATTTCTCTTACTTATACATATAGTTACATAAACAATGCTACTGCTTCACTAAATGTACAAAAATTCAAACTTTTTCTCATAGTTGGGTACTTTCTAAACTTGTGCTAAACTTTGACCCTAGCAGCAACTTTCATGAATTGGTTATTAACAGTACTTAGGTACGACGCGATCGATGGTGTAAATTTTAATGAACAAATCGAAAGTATTTTAATCTCTTGCAGTCAGAATTTTACTTTTGTGCCCATGCTCAAAAATAGCTGAAATCGCGGCAGCAACATTGGCCTGTTTTCTTTGATCACGTGTTAAAGCATCGTCAAAACATAAACAAATAAGAATCATCGCAAAACGTTCCTTAGACATCACTCCTCTGAAAATATCTCGTACAGTTCCGTCTGTTGCAAACAATGCGTTTATGCCTTCATCATTTGATTTAAGCGCTGCACTATAAATCAAGAGTCCAAGAAACGCATCAAACTTCACACTTTCCAAATCCTTCAATTCAGATTTGCGCTGTCGTTTGTACTTTTCTCTTAACAATTCTATTTTTTGGTTTGTATAGTTTATGATTTTAGTTTTGATACTATCCGAAATCAATAATCCAAATAACTCGGCAGGCGAACTGTCAGAGGAATACACAATAATCCTCATAGGAGTCACTATATTATGTGCCGATGTTCGGGTAGCTCTCGATGGACCCTCTGCAGACCACTTCATCGGTTTTTTCGTAGTAGTACTTGTTACGGCGAAGCATGTTGTTGTTGACTGCATCTGATTGAGATTCATGTAATACTAGAGGCAGTGATGCTGTTTTCTCAGAATGAGTTTGGTAACTCAATCTTAAAAGTGGAATGTCGTAATCAGAGGAAAAGTCAGAATTAGCTAAGTCTGAAGGTGCTTGCAGATTAAAATAATGAACCAGAATTGATTAAGGTGACATATCACATTCGTACGTCATTGGTTAAGGGTTAAGTTAGGATATTTAGCTAAAATGCCCCAAAACGTTGAAAATACATAAAATTTTCAACTACTCAGTCGTCATTGGCGTAACTAGGACTTTTTTCTCGGGTGGGCCAGATCCCCCAAAAACATTTTGTTTGCGAAGTATACCAGCTTGTGAGTATTCCCAGCCTTGACCAACATTTTTTATGCATTGCTCTGAGCACTTACAAGATGTTGAAATAATGCCTAGAGCCAATGAAATTGTATAGATTAAAAAAGCATAAAGTTTCTAAAGTTACAGAGAGCACAGTGAATAGCTCTGCACACAAAATATAAAATAATCCTCATAAAACAGAAAACAAATAAAGTAATTCTTCATAAAATAATTCTCATTTTACAAGTCGCAGACATCGCGTCACTATTTTTGAAATCTGTAATTTTCCTACGTGAAATTTTAACTTCGCTCCCAAGAAAGCAAAAGAAAAACTAAATTAGCAGTTTTAATCTACTGCAAATGCGGAGGAAGAGAGCTGATTGTGGCATGTAAACTTTTGTCCTTCAATTACTCATATATTGCGCTAATTTTCTTTCTATTTTACTGAAGGCGGTAAGATTTCTTGAGGCACTGTCGAGATGCAGATAACCTCAATTATTCGAAGGCGTATTTGAATAATTTACAAGATCTAAAGTACTTCGCGTTATGGCGGTATTTGTAGTAAGTGCGTTAAGTACCAGTACCGGGACTTGTACTTGTACTTAAAAACAGTCTTTTCAAATTTACTACAATACTCCTGTTTTGGAACATATTATTATTTTTGCCTGTAAGGTGGAAATGTCTACATTGAAAACATTTTTATAATTTTCTACAAATGCCTCTCCATGTTTCAGGTACAACTTTATAAATGTGTAAAAAGTTAGATTATCAAACCTATTTTGAAGTTAGTGATAATGTTGTCCATCACTTGGTTGTAGATATGTATCTTCCAATATTCGGAAGACTTTTTATCTTATGGAAAGTCTACTTTATTACTTTTACCTAGAGGGGACTTTATCATGAAGTCTTTTGCTCTCTCCGGTGCCTTCTCCTTTTCGATACTGAAGTAAGTTCTAGACAAATTTAATGTTTTTCTGTAAACTTCTCGGTTCCGAACTATTAATTGTCTAGACGGGTCATATAGTTTTATTCCTTATAAAGATAATCAGCCTATTACTGAATCCGTTGGGATCGGAAGCAAAAAACAGAAAAAGTGTTTTTCCGGAAAATTAAACAAAGTTTTACGAAATTTTCAAAACTTCATTGACATCAAAGGTTATCAATTAAAATTTCCGCACAAACTGTCAAAATAGCTCTGCATGATTTCTCCTATCGATCACGCCTTTGTCAAAATTCAGTGGAATCAGAGCAATCTCAAAATAGTTTTTAAAAATTTAAAAAAGGTTTTAATATGCTTTCTTGAAAAAAAAGTTGTCAAAGCCTTTTCGCTTCCGATCCGAACGGATTCAATTTAATTATGCCTAAGGTTGTACGAATTATCGAATGTTTTTCGGGAATTTTCATAATATCCTAAGAACACAGTCCGCATTCTGGGGGTGCTGGGCCCTCTCTGACTCCTAGCTAGTTACACCAATGTGCTCAGTCAGTACTGATAAAATTAAAGACATTTTTGAATAAACATAAAACCATGGGGCGCTCACAGCAAATATTTCAGACAGATTAAGTTTGTGAACTAAATAAAAAAAAAGTTAATATTGAATTTTGAATTTATCGCAAAACATTTAAAATTTAAAAATAAGTAAATTTGCGTTTAAAAATTAAGATTATGAAAGTAGTCCTTTTTAAGGCAAGAACGCAGAATGTTGAAAAAATAATATTTAGATTCTACTTCACTGATCTGTGTGCTTTCGATTTAATGTATTTTAATTATTAACGCTGTATGATATTTTGAAATGCATTTTATTTTAATTAATCTGATTAAAACTTCCAGTAAAATCAGGCTTTTTTCAGAATTCGTGAAAAGACGTCTTAAGCTTAAGTTACATTTCGACAAAATAGCTCTTGGAATTCTTGAAGAATATCTCAAATCTGCTGCTGTTGCTTATGACTCATAATTATTCAGATTTTGAATGATATTTACTTCTATCAGCATTGCAACAACACATTTTCGGTATTTCATCTTTCAGGAAAATTCTTTTTTTTTTACATAGTTTGCAAAATTTAACACAATTGCGGTCATATTCCCTTTAATACGGGAACAGGTAATATTTTCAAATTGTGTAACATTGTTGAATATTTTTACGAATATTGTAGCTTGGCATTTAACTGTTCTAAAAGGATGACTTTATCACAAATAAAAAGTGAAATCAATACATTTTCTTTGGAATGCTCTGGGAATTTACAGGTGTGCATCAAATCTATTAATAGCAAAGTGTCTGATCCGATAAACCTCTTAAGTATTAAACGCATACGTACATACACACTTACATAAAAGCTGAAGGCATCTCAATAACAGCTTTGGTGTTACAGCAATGAAAGCTCTTTAAATAGGGACAAAACTGCGACTACGAGATTGTCTGAGGGAGCTTAACCATTGAGGCGAGATATGAATCTATATTTTTGTAGCAGCACGAGAAAAACGTGATGAATTTCTCTCATTGCCACTTTTAGACCAGCGCATCGGTGGGAATTCATATTTTCATAAAATTAATAATTTTCCCGCCCGATGCCGGCCGTAAGGTTAATGTCTTTTAATCTTCAAAATAAGTGGTTGCCTTAGTATTTCGGAACGTTGTTTAAGTCGTCGTTGAAATATGTTTTTATTTAATATTCAGGAGTTTATAGGTCACCACAGCACAAAAATAAATTTGATAATTTTTTTTATTTTTTCTAATTTTGGGTTAAGAAACTTTAGCGTAAACGATTGCTATAGTGCGTAAATAATTTCGGCTAAGCTATGCTATTTTAAATTTGTGGTGTTTTATTTGTTATTAGTAGGATTGTTAGTGATTTAGTGATGATGACAAAATTTCTAGTAAATTTTCGAAAATATTTTTATTTTTACGAAATTGCTACACTTGATGTAAATTTTGACTCATTCAATTTACTGCTGCCATCTATATTGTAAAAAATGTAATGCAATCGTACGTAAAGCAGCTTTAACTTTTTTAAGACCAATTCAAAGTTTGCTTCTCGTATGACTTTTAGAATTTAAATTAAATTAGAAATCTGTTTTTTATGTTGTGGTATAAAATTATGGAAGATAATCAATAATCAAGCTAAATATGCAGAACTAATATAAAGGACATCAAAATCCTGGGGAAGAAAATTCTAGGAAATAAAAATTTCGAAATACCAATTCCAGAGCATAATATACCGGAATCCCATTTTTTTTTTATTTCGATAATGCTCTATAGCATTTTTTTTTTTTTTAGAAAAATAGTGAAAAATATTGGGTTACATAAAAATTCTAATCTTAAAAATTGCGGCGTTCTTGATCTTAAAAATCTTGTAAAAAGTCCTTTATCAAAAATGAATAAATTTAATTGTTTGATATTCCAGGATTTTGTTTTGCATAACGAATTTCGACTTGCTACTCTTAGGACCTATCCAAACTAGGTCGTCGTCTTCGACTTCATCTTCGTCTTAGTATTACAGCGTCAGCACACAGCAAGCTCAGCTATTATAAGAATTAGACGAGGACGATCCTAACCTGTCCGAATTCGCGTTTTTAGCTTGATATTTAAGGTTTTATGAACAGCTTGGGCTATTTTACATGATGTTTGTATTTTTCGCTCTGTGCATTCCGTGCATGGATCAACTTGCAAACAAGCTCTATTGTACCTGAAACGAGAATTGTGTTAGAGTTATACTCATAAAGCAGTTATATATAGTATCTATAACTCTTGACCATCATAAATGCATAGTTAATTTACAAAAAAATTATAAATTCTTGGCGACATAAATTGTATTGAACTTAGTACTACGATAAGCTATCATGCAAAGAATAAGATAAATGTTATTGTGACTGGTTTATGAATATGTAATTTTGTTTTTAGAAGAATTAAAACAGTAAAAAGCCTGGGCAATATTTGTGCTTCATTTTGGCAGCGTTTACCATTTCTCCATTAAGCTTAAGACGAAGCTAACCTATTCCAAATCGTTTCCTGCATTGAGTATATAGCAAATAAACGTAACTTCACAATATGTTGTCTTTTGATTAAGTCAACTCGGTGTTCTAGCTAACCAGATTTCTAAACTCTTATTCAAAGTAATAAAGCTTAGTGGAATATATGTACATGGATTTGGATAGTGCTTACTTACATTAATTACATTTAAATATTAGCACAACTTGAAAATGGGTCACCCACTATAGAGCAACCATTGAAGCTTGTTATCTTAGTTATGACAACAAGACTTCTAACTTTTAACATAGCAGAGATAGGTACCCCAAAACTCACGCATGCAATATGTTTTTGTTTTTTTTTAAAGCTATGCTTACCTTTGTATTATGCGCAGTATAAATAGAGCGCTGAAAATATGAATCAGCATTCTCTGATAAAACCTGCTACTATAGGAACTTTCCAGTCCTTAACTTCCTAAAGATCCCAAAACATATACAATCCTTACTCCCTAATAAAATCCAAGGACGGAAGACAATGAAGAAATTTGAAAGCGCAAAAGCACTTGACTTGACTTGACTGAATCAGCATTGAGCTCTGAGTATTCAAACGCGACTGATCGGTCATAGTGAAGCCAGTTGAAGTCTTGGAGACTTGTACTATTAATTATGAGCCTAGTTAAAATCAGTAGATATATTTTCATTTCAAAAATATACATTGTGCAAAACAGCACATCGCTAGTTGGAAAAGCATTGAAAAATAAATAAATTATCATAGGCATTAGCAGAGCCATAACCCATAACATATAAATATAGAATTTCAGCTCAGAACAGCCATGGCGTTCTGAGCACTCAACCTAGACAGATCGGCCATATTGAAGCCAAATTGATGTCTTGGGTATCAAAACTAGGACTATTGAATATTGTGCATTTTTATATCCTAGAGGAAATCTAAAGGGTATAAGCTTGTCTCTCCGTTTGTAACGCACAGAAATAATGATGGTAGAGCAAAATGGATTAGATACCCACGCATAATATTAAAAGTTATTTTAATTTTTGCATGTGCGTCTGTCCGTTCGTCTGTCCGTCTACCCGTCCGTCAGTCTGTGCGCACGATAACTCGACAACGCGTATATATAGACTAGACAGCTGAAATTTTGTACACGGACTTTAAAAAGGAAGTAAAATTAAGATCGAAAATGAGACAAATCGGGCATTTCCTTCGTGGGTTGCCATACAAAAATATACAAATTTTTCACTATATATTTGGACACTGCCTGAGAGCGCGTCGGCATAGATAGTAAAATTTGGTACGTGGTGTTTTTATAAGTAGAACAAATAAAATTTCAAAAATTGGGCTAAATCGCGCAACCTCATCTTGGTGTGACCATATAAAAATTTATGTTTCTTACATATGCTGTGAAAACCATCAGTCCTAGATATTTTTATTATACTAAAAACTTCTTCAGAATATGAAATCCTATAAAATTGGTTATAATAATTTTTTTTGTCCGACGAACCAATCTAGAAATATATGCGAAAACCACTTCAAAAATCAAACTTGCATAGATTGGTGACCATACCAAATTTCATACGGGTATTCAGCTACGATATCATAAGAATTGGTCTTACACCAATTCTAGTTCTTTTACTTGTATATTAGAAGTATTTAACCATATATGTATCATTAATGCTACAAGTATTTAAACTTGTATGCTTCATTTCAACATTAGGATTAGTGAACCTAGTGATCATATCCATCTATTCTCACTGCGAAAATATATACTTTATGCACCACAGAACACCGTCAAATTGAGACAGTATTGAAATCTCATCTCAGGCACAAACAGATGAATGGAATACCTTTGCTCACAACTTGTATTGTGCATTGAGCAATTATCAAGGACGTCCCTATAAGTAGAACTGCTGCTTATTGCATTTCCGTGATAACCAAAACAAATTACTAATAGTATTTCTTCAACTTACAGAGCACTTTTTTTTAATATTTTTTTTATTCATTCTACATCGTATCATTTCGATTTTAATTTTTGTATTATTTTAATTTTGCATTTCATTGAATTAACTATCATGCCAATAGCCTAAAACATAATATAACACGTGAAAGAATAAAGATATTTTGTAATTCAAAACATATTTGAACTGTCTTATTAATTCTGATCCCGGTACCTCCCTTTTTATGATTAGGCCTTTGTGGTCCTAACAATAGGCTCCGCTGATTCTACTGCTTTGTAAACAGCGTGTGTCATATTTGATCCAGCATATTTTCTTATCTCCGTATCTGCACCCCTGATATAGTATTGACTGCTTTATATTCAATTTCATGTGCGCACAATTTGTGTATCAAAAAGAGTACTTACTTTCATGCCAACATTCTAAAAAACCATTGGCAGCAAGCTTAAAATAATTAACACGCAGCATAGCTCTGAGTCGGCATTGCTCAAAGTGATGTCGGACATTGATGACGCACTTGACAGAGATTGCGTTCGATTCGGTTAACCATGATATCCTTCTTCTTAAATTGCAGCAGAATTTCAGTTTCTCATCTACAGCTATCGTTCCTATCAAAAATTTTTCTCCTCTGCCGTAGACAATCGGATAAGACACAATCAGTTTCATTTTCCTTAACTCTTTACTGTGATATACCCCAGGGTTCTATTCTCGGTCCTCTTTTCTTCTGTCTATACATAAATGATCTACTTGCGATTTTGGAGATAGTTCAATCCACCTTTACGCTGATGGCGTACAAATTTATCTAGATAGGCCAACTGGCTTAATCGAGGACGGCGTCCATTCGGCTTAACAATGTCCTTGGTAAGATCTGTGATTGGGCCAATCGCATTCAACTAATGCTAAGTCTGATCAATCAAATCAAATTGTCTATTTATAAATAGGAATGATTATGATCTAAATGATCTGCTAGTAGTTAAGATCAACGGCATTATCATACATATGCTAGGTTGGTTAAAAACCTGGGCGTCGTGCTAAATACCAAGTTTCCTTGTTGTGATTTTATATAGAATACAGTTGGAAAGGTGAGAATGTTAAGAATGTCTGCGAATATATTGTCACAATGCATGCAGAATCGAATATGTCTCAAAGAGACTTAGCTAAAAGTTTAAAATTCTTGCAAAATGTTCTTAGTAAATTTAGGAAATCTTGTAGTGTCCAGGGAGAGTTCAGATCAAGAAGACAATCAGGTTCGGTAGGCCACAAATTAGTGAAAGAAGTGGTAGATTCATTTAAACGAAATTCCAACATATCGATGGGAGATATAGTAGATAATCATCTACTACGATCCATCGAATTAAAATGAGAAGACCTACGCAGCTTCCCATGTTCAGAAAACACCGGACAGAACATCAGAAAAGAGTCAAGTTGCAAAATCCAAGAGTCAGATTTTGTATGAAAATTTCCTAACAAAAATTTACTGTTGCAGTATTCTATCCAAAACCTGACCTTGAAGTCTAACGATCGTCTAGTCTCTTTGACGTCACGCAACTATTCATAAATATCCCCACATAAAAACGCAATCGCTAGTGTGCTAAAGAGATGGCCTGAAATAAAACAGCACCCAAGACTGTTCAAACTTGTTTTTATATAAGGGCGCCATGTATAAACAAAAACATGGTTTGGCTATGGAAAGCAGTCTATCAGGCACGTTAGCAGAATTTGTGTTAGATGACCTTTTTATACTGTAGTTAATGAATTACCTAGTAACGCACTATTCATAAAGAAATGTGTAGACGATATCATCATGGTATTGCTAGAACATGCAATTGAAGACAATTGAAACACCCCCGGATTAAATTCACAATGGAGAAAGAGGATGAATGGCTGAATAATATACCATTTCTGGACATGTGATTACATAAGGAAAACAATAAAATTCTAACCGAATGGTATGTGAAGCCCATGGCGTCAGGAAGACTACTTAAGTACAACTCATCACATCCACGGAAAATTAGATTTATCGTTGCACTACCGTTCGCAAGAAGGGTCATTAACTTAAGTGATCATAATTTTCACCACGCCAACTATGTATATGCGTTGGGAAAATATTGGCACCTAATTCCTATCCGTATAAATGGATTGAAACGATAGATTGAAAGATAAGATACGCACCAAGATATCATGCCACTACTATACAATGCCAATGCAGAGCCAACACAATACAGGAGGTTAGGATATATACCAGGCTTAACGGAAAGTATTATATCAATTTTAAAACGCAACAACAACAACTAACGTTAGAATTTGGATTGCAACCACTGAATAAATTAAGACATATAATTTTAACTGACACAAAAACAAAAATAAATAAACCTAACCTAGGAGCAATATATAAAGTACCATGTAAAACAGACAATTGCGATAAGGTATATATTGGGGAAACAGGGAGAGACATTCATAACGCGTATGAGGGAACACACCAATGACTACAAAAGAACAATAAACTTACAAAAAATGACACAGAATTGGAGAAAAAAGAACACAGCTACAATGCAGCTTGCTTATCCCATTCTATTAAAAAGGGCCATGAATTCTACCATAAGAATCTGAAGATCCTTCGAATGGATGAGAAATGGAGGAAAAGAAAAAACATTGAAGCACTCTACATACACTTCAACAAACCACAGTCGATTAGTTTCAAAATAGACACACAATATAAACATACACTTGAAACATTAAAAACATAATATGGTCGCAGCAGATGATCCTCTACTAATCGCTTGAGTTAGTATTACTACGCGTACATCTTAAGATGTTCCAACGTTGTGTTTTAATTAATTGCTTTATTTATTTGTTTATTTAGTTATTTATTTTAACATTAACTTTCGTGTTGTTCTAGTTATGTTTATATAAAATGTTTCACGTTCTCTTAGCCTAAGTTTAAAAATAGTGACATAAGGAAATAAAATTCTAAAAGGTAATAATTATGAGAGAGGATTTTACAAGGTAGGCTGTAATGGATATACTATATTTTTTAAGCACTGAAGATGGTCTAAACAAAAGACAGAAATATTGGCCAATAAATTAGAAGCTACAAAATTATGGTGTAGTTTTATTGTTAATTCTACGAATAAAAAGGGTCACTAACCCCATATGATTTTCAAGTATATACGTAAAGGAACCCATGCAACTCATTTTCTTCAGTAACTATAATTTGTAGACCGTGTATAACGCAGATTATTAAGGAATCGTTCAATAAGAATTATTTGATAACAAAAAAAAATTGATTGTAATCTATTTGCAACAGTCGATTGTTCACCGGGAAAGTTTCCGGTGTCCCGGTGGACCAGTCCAAGCCTGGCCGGAACTATACAAGAAGTATCTTGATTGATACAAGCCAAGGAGTTTCAATTTCTTAAACTTATTGCACGATGATCTGTATGATTCTATCAATTATGTGCAATTTATTATCAGCCAAACTATAACTGAACCATTCTATCTTGTTCTAAATGCAAACTGACGATATTTAGTGAACACACATACAAGAGTTCTCCAATTAAATTTACAATATTCTGAGGGAAGTGTCCATTTCTAGGTAAATATGTAGAGTAGTTTCTAGACACTAAGTCATTCTATATGGTGTTTTTGAATTTAGCAGCCTCACTCATGAGTATACTCTCTTGTTTATTAAAAAAAAAGTTTGCAATATTTAAGGAAAATAATTTGTTTATTGATGTGACTGTAGCTGTATATCACTACAACCGTCTCGGCAGTAAACAAATGATTGGAACTCTCTTTATGTCACATAATTCCTATTTAAGTAGCATAAAAAAATGAAACGGATGTAATTAAATTGCACTTAAAATGAAATGAAAATAAGTCAGCTAAGTAATTGGAAACAATTTAACAATTTTCTATACTTTATTGCTGATACTTCGACTCCTCCACATTGCCCCAATACACTAAGTGTTAATCATCTCAAATCGCTACCCTTAACTTGAAATTCCTGGAGGAATATAATCACTTCGCCAAAAATTTATTCGTTCCATTCACTCAAATTGGCAATTTCTGAACCATTACGTGTACACGATAGCGGCAATTTGCTATCCTGGCAACAAATGGAACTGAGAACAGTCACCGCGTGCTCCAACCAACGACAGAAGATTGCTTCCAAAATTTTGTGATAAATTTCCTCGTAACCGCTGCCGCTGCTGTATAGTATCAGATGAGAAGGACGAAAAAACAACAGCTTTAACAGCCGAAAATCGCATTCAGCTAAAATTTAAATGAGCCTGACTCTCTCCTCTAATTTGGGGAAAGTAGAAAACGAACGAAAACATAGAAAAAAAAATCGAAACAGAAGAAGAAGGCGCCGACCGAATAATTGCCAAGAATCACGGATCTGGCAAGTGAGACATTCTTATTCGTATACCTAATATCTTTGATAATGTTATTGGAACCATAAAATTTCAATTAAATATTCCCTAAATTATGGGATAGACATCCTCGCATATAACACGCAGAATAGGGTCAATAATGCAAGGGGAAAAATTTTCTTCGGTGTACATGCTTACTGCTGGTATTAGAGTCATGGTTACCTGGCAAATCTTACGGAGTCGTGGATTAATTCATTCACCAAATGGAAGAAACCCATTGCAACTATGGGGTCAGATTCGTTGCAGCAACTCAAGTCAATTTCTAAAGTCCCGAAATAGCAAAATCCGGGTACCCATAAATTATTCAATTCGTAGCCCCACAAAATCTAATTACGAATTAATTTTGTTAGTCTTCGGTATCCCATCACAGACATAGCGTAAATAACGAAGTACCGGTCCACACTAACAATTTCATTTCAGAGAAGACCTTACGCTTACCGTCGTAGTCTCCTGATAAATTTCGGGCGATGCGAGCCCAAGAGGTTTGGCAAAGTATATCTACCGGGAGGATATCTGTCTACAAAAGCCTGAAGGGTATACTTCCGTCATACAGTTCGTCGACGACCGTAAGAGTATAGTTGTGAAAACCTCGACGTAATGGAAATTTGATTGGCATCGACTTCGCCACCATTCCTCTCCCCATATATATCCTTGGAAAAGTATTTTGGAAATTCTATTCTAATATATAAAATTGAAGACTGGCTGGTGTACGTTATACGTGATTTGGTGAACAGATGAGATACACAAGGCAGAGCAAATCTCAATGGTAAAAGACGAAGGATAAAAACGAATCTTCGATCATATTTGATAGCTGTAGCATAAATTTTTAAAAGAGGGAGGAGTTTTCCTCGCCCGATATTAGAGGGAAATTTTTAAGGTACCTTGATGATGGGGTACGGCTTATACTTATGGCCCATTAAGTTTGGCAGATTTTTCATGCAGTTAGGATCATAGTTCAAACCATTATGTTCCTTCAACCCTTTTCAGGGAAAGTAATAGCTTCATAAGGCGATATCCCCATGAGACTACAGCGGGGCAATATTAAACATAAATTTCATCGTAATGGAGTAATAAGAAGAAATGGAAAGGAAAAGTTTACGAAAAATTATGGTAACTATGGCCACAAGAATTTTTTTCGACCGAATAAATTTTGAATATAAATATGTCGACAAGGATTGACCAGACTTCATATTTCCTATTGGGTAAAGAGAATGAATAAAATTATGTTCTAGACTTTTTTTTTTATGTAAAGACGTGTTCATTTGGTTAAATAATGCTATTTGCCCCTAGTATTATGTACAGTATTTGTGGTGAATTATGTGCAGTAATGTACCTACATACATAAGTATGCGATAAATACGGACACAGATGAATGAGAAATTCAAGGCTACCAGCACGTAAAGCATTTATTTGAGAGTCGTAGTTATATATTAATACGAATAGCAGGATCTACTATGAGAAATTGTTTTTGTTTTGAAAATGCAACAAAATCAATTTTAATTCAAACACTATGAAGAGATATGGTTAAATCTGTGGAGGCAATAAAACTTTCGATTTGGGATGCAGGAACAGATTTTTCGAATATTATCCTGTTGCCTTTGAATGTTACACTCTTTGTCTTTGATGATTGCTGATTTTAAACCCATTGATCCCCTTCCAGCTCCTTAGTTATTGTTGAACAAAAATATAATTTCGGAAGTTTAACTCGCAAAATACGTCTTCAATATGGAAAATATGTATTTTGACTTGACGCTCATATATTTAGAAGGATTCTAACAATTTTTCACTACGTTCTAGTGCGGCTTTGTTCAGTTATATGAACTTTTATCATTAGAAAACAATCTCTAAAAGAAGGTTGTTTATAAATACAAGTTTATAATATATGACAACCTGATATAAAGAGCAGTGCTATCCTGCTGAGCAGTTGAGCGAGGCGAGATGAAGATACATCTCGAGGTGAAGTGTTCACAACAAGGCGTTGTATGAGAATGAGTATAGAAAATTTCGATTATATTAAGGAAAGATTTCAATATAAACCAAAAAACAAAAACGAAAAAATTTCCACTCTAAGAATATAAAATTAATCATTCTCTGTTTGTCCAGCCCTTTCAGAAGTTTTGCATGTGTATGGGGTCACAATAAAAAGCGATTAGAATTTGGTGAATTGCATCATCCACATATATAAAGATTTACATCCTGATATCTAACGATTCTTCCAGTATATAAGGGTACGTGCACAACGATTCGAGGCGAGGCGAGGCTAGGCAAAGCGAGGCTATATCAAGAATTGAAGAAATAAAATGATTGCACGCTGTACTATGAGGGTGTTCATAACAATGCTGTTTCAACGCGCGATATGGAGAGACACCTGGATGTATCTCGCTCGAGAATAACATTTTTCATTTTTTCGCGAGGTGTAGCGCGCTAATTTTTATAACTGGCATATTCGTATAGAATTTTTCTTTGATATATTTGAAGGGTTCTTAACTCATTCTCATATTCTGGACGAATATATGAGGATCAGTATGCAAATCTTCATATACATATGTGAATAACGAATTCCCCAAATTCTAATCGCTTGTTATTTATCGGGTCACAGGCAAAACTGCGGAAAGTATACTTATGTGAAAAGTGGAATATAGTTCCACTACTTAACAAACACAAAATTTCTTCTTCGGAATCTGATGATATAATTTATTTGCTCTCAATCGCGATTTACCCTTGTTGTGACCACTACACATCAAGGAATATCTTCACCTGGCCTCGCTCAAGTGCCTAGCCTAGCCTCGCTTCGACCCGCCACGCCACGTTGTCTACGTACCTTAAGATTGAGTAAAAAACCGCGCGATGCTACAGCATTGTTATAAACACTCTCATAGAACAGCGTACAATCATTTTATTTCTTCAGCTCGCCTCGCCTCGTTGTGCACGTACCCTATCGAATATGTGTACGATTTCAACGAATTCGAAGCAAAGTTACACTCCTCTTAAATATAATTTCGTACAGTTTGTTTACATTTAAGCACTACAAGTTTACTCACTGACTGGCGTTTTTTACATACATATGTATATTGTATTATTAAGCCATGCTCAGGAACTCTCTATGGTACAAAAAAAAACAGAATGGCATGAACCAGATATGGAAAAGATTAGAGCACATAAGAAGCATAGCGGAGAGATGCATGTCGCTCTTAAGTGTTCATAGATTGTAAACCTAAGGGAAAGACAAAAGATGGTAGACTGTTCCACATTCGCGTAGTTCGGGTTAATAAGTCGTCGCAGAATTTCACTGTACGGTCAAAAATATTTAAAGGGTGAATGAAAGGAATTGAACATTGCGATGGTGCTGGAATGAGTTGACATGACAAATTGCCAATGTGCTTGCAGGCTCTCTTTTGGACAGTATCTAATAGAGCTAAGGTTGTGCGACTAGCTCCGGCCCAGATATGGGAATAATATTCCATTTTTTGATCTAGTATAGGACCTGTAGAGAAGCACTAGATTCTATGGGTTGCAATATTTTCTTACACCTTTCAGAAATCTAAGATATTTCAATGTTTCTTTGCAAACATAGAACCTGTGGGCGGTCTAGCCTTACTGAACTATTAATGGTGTATGGGAAATTAAAGCTCCATGAAAAGAGAAGGGAGTGGTAAAATTATTGAAGTGTGTTGCTTCGCTGAAGATAATGTGATATCTGCAGATGTAAGATCTTTTCGAAAATTTTAATAGGAAATACAATAGACTGACGGAACAAAAATCAGTTCAGTCTAGAAAGTTTAGAGCCAGAACTACAGGAAAAATGATACTTAAAGTAAGAATTGAATACGTGGACGAGGTAAGATCAATAATTTAAAACGATTGGGCTTATATTATTGGCGCCAGAACAGATGAACATAGTCAAGCATTCATTGAATCCACATTGACATTATTTATTTTGATTAGATCAAAATTTGTAAAATTGACTAGATTTTACAGCAATTTATTACTTTAGCCAATTTTAATTGAATCTCATGACTTGGTAACTTTGGCCCTAAAACTGAAAGAAATGAATCTAGAAATTATTAAAACGAACAAAAGCTCTTCACTGAAAAGTCAATGATTATTTATTGAGTTCACTAGTCATTTCTGTTAATTCTCAATTATCCTCATGTTGAGGTAAAATTTGAATTCTCCAAACCCTTTAGTATTTATCTGTGTTAAACAAAATTTAGAGAGTTTGGCACACTTCTCAGTAAAAGTGTTCGCAAACATTGAAAATAATTCCAAATATATGACACTGTTGGGAAATCGATATTCAATTGGACCGTTAATTTCTATAGAGAGCCATACGAATCTTGCCACAGACACTGTTTACTGTGGATTTTAATTCACTAATTGGATTTCCACCACAAACGAAACTTGGCCAACATAGATAATGCAACAAAGCCATTTGCTGATCATCAATCCTGACGTTATCCTATGGAATTTCAACACCGAAATCAGACCAACTAAATTACATGCTTTCGTACATAGATATCTATGTATACATGTATGTAGGTAAATCTAAAATGGAATTTCAATGGACTCTCTGGGATATCTATGTACAAAAAATGGGCAAACAACTTTTCGATACCTGATACAATTTTTGCAACTGGAAAAATATGACCCCCTTTATGTGATATATCTTGTTTTAAAGGTGGTTAGAGAATTTCCCAAACAGAAACGCATAATACTAGCTCCTTGTTAGTGCAAACAGAGCGAACTTGTAAAGATTCCATGGAACGACAAAACCACCTCGAGCTGTGTTAGTACTGAAATGCAATGGAAATTGAAGTCTCCATGAGACTATAAATAAACTAGCTCCGATGTTATTGTTACCATCGCCCCGATGCGGCGATGGTTCGTACCCCCATTAAAAATGGTCTTCAGGAGTGGTATATAGAAAATGTATTCCTCCTGATGGTGGATAAGAGGGTTAGGGGTTTCTATGTAGAATGTAGAAAACAGGACAAGGACTAACTCATAATTCACAATGGGAACATATGAACCGGGTAAGCAGGTGGGGGATATTTTAAAGATATTTGCTATCTCTGAAAGTCAAAATTAAAGAGGATAATTTAGAAATTGTTGTTGAAAGTAGAATACAATCTGATTGTATTTAGCTAATAAATTAGAAGATAAATAATAAAAATAAATATATTTGTCTTGATAAAAGACCAATATTTAACCCGCATATATACGGCAGATTAATGCATTTCCTTGAAAAATTAAGTTAAGAAGGTAATCGAAACAGAGGGCCACTTGATGACGTCATAGATGTATATAGTGTATGCGGGAACAATTGTCGCTGGAGTTTCCATCCACGTTTATAAATATTTTCACCGCTTCGATAAAGCTGAAAATGTTGGTGTCAGTGGCGGGATGAGGATTATTCGACCACGTTAATCTCACCGCTGCAATAAAAAAAGATAGAAAAGATGAATATCCTATTTCATTGGATCGCAGTCTCCCCAATGAAAGTGAAGTTAAATGATTGAAATACATGCTAGCTGTGGTCCAGTTGTTTGGATCACAGATTTGGGAAGACTCTTAGGGGGCTCAAATGAGTTCAAAAATACAAAATTGGGGGGTTATAAATCGATTTTGATTAAAAGTCTTTTGATCATTTATCGAAAGGTTTCAGAATATTCGATATTTTTATAAAATTAGTCTTTTTTGAAGCTGTGAAGATATTGCGATGTTAACGTCTTTTTTAGAACTGCGAGTTTATATGGAGTACCATTAAAATGGCCACGAAAAGCCTATATTTTATAGAAGTGAGAGGTTAAATAAATTTGAAAATTTCCAAAACTTTTGGAAGAAATTTGTGTCATACTCATAATAATACCTCCCATATCATTTGATTTTAATATGCCGAGGGTTACCTGGGCGCTATCTTGCGACATTGATGCATTGCTGCCCCGTATTTCGGCTGCACAAAAGCATGTTTTATCCTTTCTGGACACAGTCGCCGCGGCAGGTTTAACGGAATGCGGCGATGTTTCTAACAACTTAGGTACACTTCTGAACCTAGAGTCCTCTTATCTCTTGAGTGCCACATTTGTTAGGGGATGATCGACTTATATGGTTTCTGAATCTTATCATCATTCGGCGCTTTGTGTTTCTATCTGTTTCGATTATGTTAATGTAGATCCTTCTAATTTACTTCTTCTGTACATCAATGATGTATCCTTGCTTTAACTTAATTCCAGACATTTTTTTAGGCGGACGATGTTAAAATATTTCGTATTGTTAGTTTTAATGATGACTGTGTTCTTTTAAATGTTGACTTAGCCACTTTTCATAAATGGTGCTCCAAAAACTGTCCTTCCTCTAAATATTAATAAATGTACAACTATTTTTTTCGCTCGCAACAGATCCCCAATTCACTTCAATTATGTTGTATAAGAACGATCATTATCAAGGCTCGACAAAAACCACATATATAGGTGTGATTCTGAACCTTTTACTTGAGGATCATATCGATTACATAATTAGTGGGCTAATTCAATTTTGGGACTTTGTTAAGAGACGGTCTAAGGAATTTGTGGACCCTTATATTACAAAACTTCTTTACTGCACTTTTGTTAGATCGATACTGGAATATGCCAACCTTGTCTGGTTCCCAACTTTGCACAATAATCGCATTAAAGCTGTCCAACGCAGATTCCCTCGGTTTGCACTTCTTGACCTCTCTTGGCGTAATCTTGTAATTTTGCCTACCTATATGTGGACCGCTCCGCTTGAATTTGATATCCTTAGAGACGGTGAAAACTAGATGTAATATCTCTAGAATTGTCTTAATTTTCGATATTTTAAATGGAACAATAAATTCCCCTGTTTCGCTAAGTTCCATAGGTGTATCATCGCCAACTCATACACTGAGAAGGCATAACTTCCTTCATCTTCCTTGCAATCGAACCAACTGGGGCGCTAACGAATTGCTACAATTAAATTATCTAAGCCTTTCGGTATACTCTAGAAAGGTATTATTTAATTTGAACAATAAAAACCTACATGAAAGTTGTCTATGAATGAATAGTGTCTGGTTAGAATATGGAGGAGTGGAATGGATTGCACACCTGCCATGAATATACTAAAATACTTCTAATTGGACTTTTCGACCCAGCGATCAGACAGGTCTCATCAGTATGGTTATCTCTGACTTCTATGGTAGGTAGAAGTTCAATGATGGAGAAGACCTCTCTGATCACTGAGTCGAAAAGTTCAATTTCTCTGCACTTTAATACAATTTGCAAATTTATTGAAATTGTTTTCAATGAATTTCAGTCTTTAAGACGAGGAACTTTCACTTATTTGAAAGATCTGCAAGTACGAAAAAAAAATTGATTAACTGAAAAACTTTCGATGGTATATCTGTAATATAAAAAGCTGAGGTAAGCTTGGAATCAAATATAACTGCGAAATCGAAATACAAATATTGTCGACATTCAAGGCGAAATTTATAGAATAAATATCCCCAGCAAATAACAGAGCCTTACATTTATTAATGTTAATTTACATGGATTGCATTGCACAACAACATTCCCTCTATTGATGTCCCCTTGAAGGTAAAGATAGTCCTTGATATTTTGAGTTTTTCTATAAGACCATAGACGTCCAACATCTATGATATATATGCCGATGATGATTAGATTAGATTTGTGAAGGGTTGTGTTGGCGTTAGCCTCGCAATTATTGCGACCTGAAAGATCTATTGTGAGCGCCCGTTGCATTTACTCCCTTTCTAGGTGCAGACTGTTAATAAAGTCTAGAACCATTCTGGGATTTATGTTCCACATGTAGGTTGGTGGAGGAAAAGCATATTTAAGGTGGAGTATACTCCGCCTGGCCAATACTTCACAGTTGCAGAGCAAGTGCTCCAAGGTTTCGTGAGCATCCTGACATAAACGCAGGATTAAGTTTCACCCAAGCCCAGCTTGTTTATGTGATACCTCAAGGGGCTTTGAGCTTTGTTCTTCTAAGGAGTTGGAGTTCTTTTGTTTTTTTTTCGCCAGAGGTGTTGATATACTTTTTTGTCTGATGAAGGCCTTGCAGCCTTTCCCAATTCAGGGATTTTTATTTATTCTCCCAGTCATTTAGGGTGGTTCTAACGTAATGCTTTGAAGTGCCACAAAATGTCTCTGGTCCGACATACTGAGTTTCCGTTCCTCTTTTGGTTAGGCCAAATTGCTTTCATTGCCTTTGTGGCCCTCATGTTTAGGTACACACATGAGGATAACTTTGTTTCTCCTTCACAAGTTTCTAGACATTACCAGACTATCACTGCCTTGACAGTGCCGATGATGATATGACGTCTATGCCAATCAGTCTCAATATACAAACAACATAGGAAGGTCGTTTATATAGATTAGGGCCGATAATAGTCCCTTGACATTTAGGCTAGAAAAGAATAACGAAATTGGATTTTTACGAAAACCAAAGTTGTGCCATTTTGATAAGCACGTGTTTAGAATATGTTTAGTAAAAATCAGTCGAAATGGCATTAACTGGTTTGCATTCATGAAGAGCAGTTGCAGCTGTAAAGACGACAAGATTGATACAGATACAAATGTATTTTTAGTTTACAAAAACGTCGTTTGTATAAATTTCCCGTAAAGATGAGGGCTATTTACAAACTCCTTTGAATACACAAAATCAAAAAGTGGAGAGCAATAATTACGTCAAGTTGAAGTCATCTAATATGATAACTAACTTCAGTTCGTTCGGGAAAGCTAAAAATCTTATTAAAAATGCCATCAAAGATCTCATTATTAAAATAAAATGCTCAATACTATTACAGTTTTCAATTTAAGTTAAATGCAACAAACTTATTTTTTTTTTCACAGATTCAAATTATCAAAATGCAGACTTTCGTGATAAATGTTCATATTCTGCGGGCATTTAAATTTCATCAACATTTTAAGGAAACTATTTCGGACTAAATTAAATAAATAAATGTCTATCAAAAAAACACACAAAAAAACTGTAAAGTTATTAGCACCGCAATCCGAAAATGAATTCCTTTTTTTTTTAACCCGGTTTGCATTCCTTCTCATCTCTTGAAGCAACAATGCCCTCATTTACTTAATCTTCTTGGCGTGTCTGAATCATTTTGGACGCCGTTCAATTTTTTCTTCGCGCGGAAATTTCTTTAAAAAAAAACACGATTGGCTACAATTCTCATGCCTCTAATTTTATGGACGGTAAATCTCAGGTGAATCAGACAAATTCTTGTAAGCAAATATATTTCCGTAATTTTAGCACTTTTGCGAGTTTTTTGTTTATGTGCGGGTTTTTTTTTTAGCGTACAATTTACACAGTACCTACATTCCGCGAAATGAATTCTTCTTAACAAAAATATATCAGCGGGAAAAATGCTTGTATACACGACACACACAAATACACACACACACCCAGTTTCTGTGGGCTGTATCCAAGTGGTGCTGACAAATGTTCAGAAATAGATACGCAATCTGATACGACCAGAGAGAACCACAAGATTTTGATCGATTTGGTTAGTGAAAGATTTCGCCACATTTGCCTTTATTTGGCATTGTATTGTACTTGCCACAAGGCGGGAAAAGGTCTGTGGTTTTCAGTTGGGAAAGTTTAATGAAACCTTAGGAAGGAGCAATTAAGAGATCAAAAGGTTCTACGCCCCAAAAACCAGAAACAACCAAGGAAAAGTTTAATTTTATTAGGCATAAGTTTGAATGTATTTTAATCCCGACGCTCAATTTTACTCGAAATGAAGACACAACTTTATGGGCTAAAATTTAGAGGTCTCTATAAAAGTGTGAATCATAGTGCTGGTTTTCAGATGGATAAACTTTTCACTGTTTAATTAAAAGCACTGAGTGAGTCCTTGCTGTTTTATATAGTTTTCATGGTTGCTCATGATAATTTAAGCGATTTCTCTAGATTTGCTCGTCTCTACTATTTCGGCCGACGAGTAAGTAAGTATTTCCCTTTTATTGGATTTCCGATGGTCGGTGAATGTGAGACTTGTGCAATTCAATTAATTAAATAGCCTAGGAAATGGTATATGTATGTACTGTGTACTTCTCAACAAGACTTTAATTGGGTCGGAAGTTATTATGTTCAAAACCATAAAACAAATAGTAAAAGTTTTGTGTGCGCAGAGAAAAGGATAACTGGCCTATTTTTATATATTTCTCCCAAGTGAGTTATATTAAAAGCAATTTTTCAGTTCACTGGGGAAACTTTTAGAAATCTAATCAACAAAAAGAAATTCGACAATGTCATCGTCGGCAACATACATACATACATAAGAAGCATGTCAAAATTATTTACGAGAATATAACTGTAAAAGAGTGCCATTTCTAAAATTTCATGATAATTTTAAAGTTGTAAATAAGTTCAACAGCAATATAAAAATAGAACTGCAACGTACCTATGTCCAAAAATTGGTAGGAGGGAACTAAACCATATTTTTACCTGTTGGCTTGAGTATTTCAGTTGGTAAGTCCGCTGACTACCATCCCAGGGGTTGTGGGTTCGAGAAGCTCAGGACCGTGTAGAGGTGGTATACACGGTCCTGAACTTATTCCAAAATGAAGTGAGTTATTCTCCATCTAAGCTTGTGTTCAGTCTGTAGAAGTTTTAAGCGGTTCATAACCGCTTCAAAACTTTAGAAACAGGAAATAGGATAACATAGAATCAGTAATGCGCCGATTTTTATTCAATTTGAAGTGGCTTCGACCAGTTGATATTTGAGCGTTAACCATATCCATGTCTTGCGGGGTTTTCTATATGAAAATTCATATTTTGATTTAGAAAGTTTTTAAAAAGAAAGAAGAAAATTACAGTCTAACCTATCAATAAAACTATACGCCTTCATCTTTTCCTAAGTTTCTGGACACTTCACAAGGACGTACAACATCTTTAAGGAAAAGAAGTTCATTGAAATGTAACCCTTTTGAACATAAATTAGTCCACTACCGGATTTAACTTTGGACATCGCATTGAAAACCTTGCGAAACCTATCGCGCATATTTTTTTGTTTTTTTTTTTTTTTTGTAGACCTCCTCTAAAAGTGAAGAAGACAATATATGCGTTAGAATAATTACTGTTGGGTGGTTACGAATGGGCTCAATCAGTCACCATGTGGTCGAATATTTCCACAAATTAGGATTCACAAAATCTAACTTACCACACGACAAGCGGTTTCATGCGACTGAATTCAAAAATTTGGATCTCTCATTTAACCGCCTCTAAGCGTTCTGGAACGAGTCGCTACCCACCAGGCTTAACCGGGCCAGCATGAACACTTGCATTGTCTACCATAGCTGCGACTTTTCAGGCGGTTGCATACGTAGCCGCAAAGCTTTAAACCTCTCCTGGCTAAACACTATCTAAGCCTCTGTAAGAATTGAGGAATTTTATTTGTGTCATATTTCCTTATAAGCCATTTTTCTCCAAAATCACAACTACGTAAGGAGTTTTCATTTGTTTGGAAAAACATTCACGGGACCAATCCCTGCAAACATTTCGGTTCAAAATCGAATCAAATTCGAAGTAAATCAATTCGACTAGTTAAAGTTAAGCTTCGAAATCGAATTCGCTTACGAATTGCAGGAGAGAAAAAACGGAACGTATTGGTGACCAGATAGTGGTTCGCTAGCTCGACTTTTTTTCGAAGTCGTTGTATGTGTTGGTTGTTCATTTTGGATTCGTTGTTTTTTAACAGTACGATCTGGTATGGACCGCTCTTGCAAGACGTTTTGCAAATACTAAGTAAATATGATATCGAATCAATAAATAATAAATCTCACTGTAGTAAAACTTCACTTTACACTGCCTGCGAAGAACAATTTCATGAACAGAAAATATTTACTTTAACAACTTCCTCGGAAATTGACATGAGCCGTATGGTAACTTCTATATGTAACAAACAAATCGAAGAAATTTCGAGCTATAAGCGATGCATCTATTTCGAATTCTCGGAAATTTCGGCGTTCTTGAAAACGTCGTTTATGGTAAAAAAATCGAAGAGATTTCGAGCCACTAGCGGTTCGTTCATCTATTTCGAATTCTCGGAAATTAGGGTATGATGATGAAACTTCGTTTAATCGAGCTACGAGCATTTCCTCTATTTCGAATTTATTTCGCTACGGCCGAATTTAATTTCGTCCAATTGGATACGTATTATCATAGATGGCACAAGAACTAGATGTCGCATGCAGTACCAAAAAAGTATACAAAATTTATATGGGTGGATGGTCCATTCCGGAATGGACCACAACATTTAAAATGATGTATACGTCGAGTGATTCATATTTTTTCGTATATGAAGTGTTGAGGACGTCGACTAAACGAATACAAAACTGCTGTTAAAAAAACATTTGTTTTCGGCATACTCTATACCACGTTCTGGCCCATTCCAGAATGCACTACCCATTTCACAATCTGTATACTCTGTTCTAGTATGCTATGCAACATCTAGTTCTTGTGTCATCTATGGTATTATACACATTTGCCACAGTGTTAATGTCCCACGTCTATGCAACTCTCTCTTAGCTTAACTTTTCTTAATCGTTATGGTTGAAATAGATTCCAGACGTCGTGTTATACATAAACAAGCAGTTCCTTGCATTTTGGTAAAACTCGTTCGATTAGTCGAGTGTTGTTTTCTCAGCGTTATAGTAGATCTAATTTCCGTTCGTAAGAGGATAGATGTACGTACATCCAGTGAATAGCTCAATCCGCATTTCCTGCAAAGCGGTGGACAACTTTTTGGAACGGTCATCTATTTTTATCTTTCAATACTAATATAACTCCGAAGAATGTATTTAGCTTTGACTTTTAGTTGAAAGTAAGCTCCCCAGTGAATCCAAAAGTCAGAATCACTCTTCTTCAATTTAAAAGGACTAGTCCGATCTGTATTGACTTAGTCCTAGAATGCAACTTACCACCAAAATGATTATGCAATTCTCCTTGTAGAGCTCCTCTGCTTTCGTACCAGTAATTTCATTGTAATACAATTCAGTGTTTATTGGAAGATTTTTCAACATTGACTCAATTCTATTCAAGAGTGTCATAAATGGCTTCTGCCACTGATGAATGCGCCCTCGATATCAAGAAATGTATTACTTATTTATGATTAGTTTACATTTCATAGTGTATTCGACTCAGTCACTCGGTGTTTACCCGTTTTGAATTTTCTAAATAGTTTCCGCTCATCGTGTCTAAGTCTGGTGGATATGAATTCTAAAATCGGCGAAGTAGGTACGTCGAACATTACCTGGGAGTTAGGATACACTACCTATGCAACTAGTCAGTTGGGCATCGAGTATTAATGCTTCATCCACACAATTCTTTTTAGCTGCATGGTATTCTTAATTCCTTGATCTTGTCGAAAAATTTATCTAGAAAGAAATATTGGCTCTCAAGTTTTAAGCTATCAAGTACTTTTTCCTCTTCTTTGTCAGTCCTACAGTTTTCTGTTTGGAAGATTTCTTAAAGTCACATTTTGCAGATATAATTTATCGATAGTGATCATATATGGTTTGAATTTCACGCCTACTCATATTTTTGACACTTACATATTAGTTACCCTCGCTGGTCAAGTTGTCTATAATGGGCAGTTGCTTTTATTGTTTTCTGTTAATGTTTTTTCATTGTTTTTTTTTTATTTTTGATAATCCATAACTAGACGAGAAACAAACAGTCATCTATATTACCTTGCCAAGGCAAGGGAAATTGATTAAATGCGAAGATCGTCCAGTATCCAGAGAGTTTTGCTATGAAAATTCATAGCGAAATAAGTCAATATGAAATTGAATCAGTTTGCTGCTAAGTCTGCAGCGCGAGAATTTAGTGGAAAAAAATTTATTTTAAATCTACATATGAGGTCAACTTAGCTGTTTGCTTTGGCGTATATGGCAAGCAGGAACCAAGCCGTACGGACGATTATACGGTTCCTGCTTATATAAAACACTCTCTTTTAGCAATGAAATATCTTTTTTCAACGATTTTTCGTTTGCATAAAGAGTTTTTCCACTCGGTATTCAGAGTTCACATACTAGCGGCAAAAGCAATTTCTTAGTCACCCAGCATCCAACGTACACTGTTCCACATTGGCTTGGCTAGTGTCTGGCCCGAGGCCTCTTTATTTGTCATTTAAATATTCCACAATAGCAATCTGGCCGTATTCCACCTACAAATCCACCAAGTATCTGTCAGATAATTCCCAACATCAGCCAATAAACTAATTAAAGTATAAAACGTTGACAATTTTCATCTTGGGAATTGATATTTGGAACAGAAATTCTGATATCAGTTTTTCAAATCATTGAAATAGACATGTCAAATTATCCATTTCGGATATGTAATAAAACCTCAAAACTAGCTCAGTTTTATTACTGAAAAAGTACTTTAAAACACTGTGGGAAGTAAACTACACGTAAAGATTCAATTCTATTTGCCAGCACACTGCGCTGTACAAATAGCTGAGATATTCCATTTTATGCTCATTTCCTCTTCTACACATGGTGGAAAATATACTTCGTACTTGCAAATCTTCCCTGGATAGGTAGCTAGCTACATATATGTAGGTAGATTCGTGGATAGGTAGTGAGAACACTTGAAATTCAAACTATGAAGTCAATGTACTACACCTGGAATCCATTCCTTCATACCACTGCATAAATTCAACGTATGTAACTCGAGCTAGAATTCATATTCCAGATTATTCCATGATCGATTTTAAAAATCCCATTCGTGCAATAAAGAAAATGTTTTCTGAGTACAACCAACCTTCTTCAACGATATCAACAAAAAGTAATAATCGATTCTAGGATATCAGGGCGAAGCTATTCAAGCTTGTGTAGATGCACCTTGAATTTATCCCTGGATTTTGTTAACCACTCAAGTGCCATGGCATGGAAACTAAATGTAGCAAACCGTTGAAAGGTTACAGCAGTGAATACGGTGAAAGGAGAAGGGGGAGGAAAAAAATCGTCGAAAACGTGACTAGGTTCATTGATTGGGCCCAAACATTAAACGTAGCACGACTTACCCTATTCTTGGTGCAATCCTCTTCAGCTTACCGTGGAAATTTAGGATATTTGTGCCATCCAGATCCAGTACACGACAACCGACACGACGTAGAACCACTATGTAAATGGCAAAAGTATGTTTTTCTTGCTTTTTTGTTTTTTTTGTTTGTTTTTTTTTTTTTATGTACTTGCCAGCCCACATATATGTAGAAACTTGTATGTACATCCGCCCACCTCCCGCATATACAATACCCAAAGAGTCAGAAACGTGAAATCGTTTTGTTTCAAAAGCCCTTAGGACGTTATCCTTAAGAGCACCCCTCGTAAATGTATAGCATATGTGTGCCTGTAAAAATGGTATTCAAAACTCAAAGCACTCAAAGGACGACAAAATCGGCCTCTTCACTACTATCTCCTCTCGAAGTCCTTTTAAGAATAAAGGAAATTCGAAGTGGCGCTTAACTAGTGTGTAATCATTTTTCAGGAAAACGGGCGTGTTTAAGTGAATTAGTACTTGTTTCATTATGTTACTTTACACGTATATGTATGTATTTAAACTTCAAACCCCCATTCCTGGGATTCCCGCTTCGTATTACAGTTAAGCTGATAGCATAAGCAGTTATGCCGACGTACTCCTTAAAATGTACGATAATATGCAGATGACGAATTATTATCCTTGGCTGATTCACGAAAAGCAAACCAACTTTGGGATAATCAATCAACTTGTGTAATACAAAGCTAATTAGAATTTCATACGCTAGAGGGAGTTGTGGGTTATTCACCTTCCTTTTGAATTGAAGTATACCTGTGTATATGCACATACATCCATCCATTCATATTTATAATGTTAAGAGATAATTAGCGAGAGGGTAATTTCAAAGTAACTTTTTTAAATCGTTTTTCCGCTTTGTAGCTTCATGGCATTACAGTTTTTGCCATTATCCGTATAAAAGGATTCCTTTGAGCTTTGAATGCTTAACATTATTCACAAGACACCAGCTTCCTTTGGTAAATTTCCATTCTAAAGGTGATGCTTATCGAGTGAAATTAAGTTCTATAATTATTTCCGGATCTAACGATAGATGCGAACGAAGAAAAATTTTTTTAACCTTTTTGGACAAAAAATAAAATAAGATACATATACAGGGTGTCCCGGAAGTCGACGTCAAGGTAACTATTATGACTTCGCCTATCACCCGATTTCGGCTTGACGTCGACTTCCGGGAACCCTATATAAAAAAAATAAAATTAAATAAGACGGCTGCAAAAACCGCACTACAAAATAGAAAATAATTTTCCTCTTCAGGTAGATCACAAAAGTTTTCTAGAATTTCCCTTCACTTTGCATTTATTAAATTTTTTTTTTTTTAATTTTATTAATTATGTAATATATCAAAATTTAATTAAATGCGAAATGAAGGGTAACTCTACAGAACTTTTCTGATGTAGTCATTAAATGAAAGAAAAAGTTATTTTCTTTTTTGGTTCCGATTTTTTATATTGTATTTTTGTTTCTTGAGTGTACATAAGTACTCATGGTGGCCATAATCATATAAATAAGAAAATGAGGGAAAATACGAGAACTAATGGAGGGTGTTTTGAGTGCAAAATGGGTGCCTATTATGTAATAATATGATTTATTTTAATTATAATGTATTTATATGTAAGTTAGCTGGTAATTCACTTAAATATAGAAGTATAAACATTCTTATAAGATGGAATTACAAATAACATTCAGAACTTCGCCGAATGCACAGATGTGCTCTACATTTTGACCAATAGAAAGAGATTCTTTACTTGCTTGTAGCTTGCATCGAACTGCTGTACTATACATCGAATCGAGACGCGGAAAATGAGCGACTTGTTCGTAAGGGGTATTAATTGGTGATGAAGAAAAGTAAATTTGTCGCTTCGGTCCTGCTCATCTGGAGTAGAAAATCCTGCAAAGTTCGAAGGACGCAACCGTTTATTACCTGATAGTTGTTGCGGGATTGGCGAATGCAAATGAGGATATAAGCCAGCTCTTTTTTGAACGCAAACAAGTCCATTTGATCCAGTATTATATTTCTAAGAGCATCTGCTCTGTATTTAAGCCAACTAGCCTTGATTGCCTTGTCGACGATATGCATAATGACAGGCAAAGTCCATTTTTGGATTTAATAAAAATACGATAGTTCTGCAGCATTTGATCAAGTTCTACGCCTCCCATTCTTCTGTGATATAGCTACACAACCTCAGGTCTATCGATTTCAATGTACCGCTTTTGCTTTTGTCATACCGCTGCACTTTATCCGGTAGGCCTATTCCAACAAAGTTTGATGCCAAATAAACAACAACTTTTCTGTCATGGCTAATCACCTGTTCCGTGCAGAAAATGCATCTCTGCATCAGTCCGTAGAGGTGGATTCTGAAAACGATTGACGCAAATTATTCCAGCAGCGAGTATTTTACTTTGGCAAGAATTTCCAACAGTGAGTTCGGTATGAAAAAGATGTCTGTGTAGAAGTTATGGCCTACCAAATCTCATGGTACTCGCTTCTAAAACTAGAGAGCAATAACCGCGCTGAAAGCAAGTTTTTCGAAGACCGCCAGCTCGATTTCAGTGGTCGGTAGTATGCCCTCGTCGGCCTTGATAGGCAATGAAATCGTGCGACATTCCGCTTTTATCGCATAGCAGATAGAGCTTTATACCCCTTGGACATGGCTTACCTCGCATATATTGTTTCATCCTAGAAGCGACGGATCTCAAAATTAGTTTAGAAAAATTGGCATGGGCAGGCACACTTACTTCACTATCTTCAAAGCTTCCCAGTGTGCAAAATTTCTCGCTTTCGTTACGAAAATGAGAAGATTTTATCGGTTTATCGATGAAATGATATCGCAATAATATCTTCAGCGTTAAGTCTTTGGACCACCTAACGTATAAACGGGTTTCCAAGTTGACGACATTTTCCTTAAAATCGCATCGCAGAAGCGATAAGAAAATTATAAGTTTGCATGCCAATAAAAACTTTGGAAACTAATCGTTTTTTGATCGCTTTCTTATCGAAAATTTTATCGAGTTTAGATCCAAAATATTCTGCATTTCGTATCGTTAATGTTAGTTACTGCGGATTTTAATTAATAGTAGCGTTTCTTTTTAAAATCTATCTGGATAAGGATTAGGCAAGATATCTTCTTTACTTTGTTTTGCAAACCTGTATTTGGCGTAATTAAGAGATTTTTTTCAGGTACCGTCTATATCCACGTCCGACATATGAAATCTACTGTAACGGACTCCTGCAAGTCAAAACAAAATATATTTATTAAGCACTATTACATGCAAGACTGAAGGTGCCTTTCAATCGTTTTATTCAAATAATGAATTTCATTGTTATATTTTTATGATATCCGACCAATGAGAAGTGGATTGCTGCTTCTTCTGCTATTAAGTTCCTCAGGTTGATCGAACATAATATTTTTTCTATTAGTTTTGTTTATCTAATGGTCCTAAAACATAATATTACAGAGCTAAACTTACTCACGTCTTTTGTAATACTTTGAACATGTAAATTTGCTTTGATTGTAAGTAAAACTTCTCATTTCTTCACTCAAGCATGACCAAATACAAAATGCAAGACTACATCAGAAATAAACAAATCCTCAATCCTTTTTTTTCAAGAATATACCTGCCACCGCGGAGTTTTATTGGCATTTTTTTTTTTATGGAGAACTTTTGCACTTTTTAGGTCGTATGTACTCCCCTTGTTTTTGTTTATCATTACGTTTTTTTGTAATCAAGCGATAAGAAAACGGATTTAGGTAACGATAAATGAGATTTCTTACACACTGGGTTGTGTCTAATGAAAGTGCTGAACTGGCCGATGAAAGTGTGTTTGTGCCATTGTAAACAATTTTTTCCAACGCGCAATTTCGGCCGAAATTTGTTTTTAGAAATACTTGCTATCCTGCAGTATTCTTTTGTCATTTCTTCCTCGCTCTCGTCACTACTTTCATCGGTTTCACTAATAGAAATTTCCTCGAAAATTCTTCTGTGAAATTTACTTCTGGCAAAATCTTCCATAGACTCAATCTGATCGTCCACTAATTCATATCTGACAGCTCCGCCACTAGCTCCAAGATTTTTTCTTCCGTAAGAGGCTTGCGAAAATCCATTTGTTGTGAAATTTTTATTTTGGAATTATTTGTCAAATTTTCGAATACCTTACCGTGGGTTGCGGGTATTTTGTTCACATGTTCGCTACTGCAAAAAAACACTATGTTTTCGCTCGCGACGCACCGCCTTTTTTTTATCATCGATCGATTTTCCTTGGAAATGTTGGCAGAGTGGCGAAAATTGGAAAACTGAAGCTAATTTAGAAATGCGGAACGCCTTCCGATATATATCGATTTAGACAATTTCACGATGTGGGTAATATTGAACATTTTCCCCTGCGGTTAAAGAAATCGAATATAGGTTATTGGTTTGCATAATATAACGGCAAAACAAAGAACAAAATATAGCGCCCGGTATGTTGGTCAAGCACCAAAGATATTGTACATAGTACCAGAGCTGGGCACAAGACCGTTAATCCGTTAATCGTTAATTAACGAAGTTAACTTTTCGAGTAACAGATTAACTTTTAAGAAT
This sequence comes from Dioctria linearis, assembly GCA_963930735.1. Lineage (NCBI taxonomy): Eukaryota > Metazoa > Arthropoda > Insecta > Diptera > Asilidae > Dioctria > Dioctria linearis. The sequence continues at coordinate 86,318 of CAWVNZ010000570.1, forward strand.
ATTAACGGACGCTTTAACTTCCGTTAACTTTCCATAAGTCCGTTAACCGTTAATTGGGTACCTACTATTTATGACGAAACTGACATCATGCCGCGAAAATCAGGCTCTGACTAGTTTAGGTCGTACATGTGTGTGGCTATGCGCAGGCTTCGTGCATAGAAGCTATCACGCATAGAAGACATCACGCTTCAAGCTCAAGCATATCTCGGATCACTCCTACCGACAATTGCAGCAGCTTTATTTAGATTAAAGAATCTCAAGACTAGAGGTCTTGTGAATTGCACAGCTTTAGCGAATGCCTTATTAAAGGACATAGATAAAAGTTCTGGACCTTTTCTGGACGATGAGCAATGCCAATTTGCTGCAGCTTTTCACCAGTGATCCCCAGTATTTTAATTCTCCCGTAATTTAAATTTGATTCCGAAATATTTATGATAAGAAACGAAGATTTATGTACTGTTTTCTTATTTATCTTCCATGTCCTACCTAAACTTCCCCAACCAAAACATTTTTTTATTAGCAAGAGTATTATTCCTTAGGCTCATGATGCATTAGAGTGATCATTGATCGAATAACGTAATTAATTGAATGATGATTGCTTGGTAAAGCAAGCACACGATATCTTGACGGTAACTCGATTTCACAGATAACAATTCTCAATTTTGAAAGTTAAAAACTGTGAATTGTAAAGTAATTTGCGAAAAATAGAATCAAGCTTTGTATTGGATATATAATGTGAGAAAGTTTTTCAAATGATATCTGACAGTGATGGCTTGAAAATCAGCTGATTTTTCCAATAACTTGCAGTTTCGCACCGCTGAAAATGCACTTATCGACAAAAGGAATGACAAGTAATGCATAATTGCAAACGAAAGAGCTTGCGGACGCGTAATTGGTGCAACGACGAAAAGAATGATCATTGCGCCAATGATGCAATAACACACGAGCTTTGCAATGGTCATTGCTCCGCCAATGATCGTTGATATTATCCGTGTGTCTATGCAGGTATACGTTTAATATA
>CAWVNZ010000571.1:0-57422 GCA_963930735.1 Dioctria linearis
GTTCGATTATGTTTTGCAACATTTTCTGCGGCACAATTTGCTGACACAGCAAGTGCGCAATAAATGTTATGGGTCAATTGCATTAAGCAATGTAAACAATCAAATCGATTTAATTTCTTTCATAAACAATAATTTCAATCAATTTTTTACCTAACCTAGCAAATTTTTATGTATATAAATAAGTGCACGAAATAAAGTTTTTCAGAGTTCAATAAAAAACGGAGTGTTAATTTAATACTACGCGATCTCTACGATACAATCTCTTCAAGGCGGCATACACTTACCATAATAGAATTAACTTAAGGTTGATTCTGGTAAATATTCATACTGCTACCAACCATTATTTTACATAATTAGCTAAACGAACGGAAACACCAATTTCCTATATATAATTTCTGATCTCATTTTATTTGTTATTATTTTCGCTACCCTTTGAATGTCGAAAAAATTTACAACACTTTATTTTCGTACAAAGAGAATCTGTTCGATGGTTTTCATGATGAACTGAATAGTGTAAAACATTAAACTCTACTTCAAGAAATTTAAAAAGTGATGTGGAGACATTAATGGCTGCTAAATTCTTTTCGATTTATTCCCTTCTCATGTTTCCCATGAGTGTCAGCGGATCACTAAAATATCTCCGCCATAGTTTCAGTAAAGAACTGAAACGACTTCAAAAAAGAAAGAATAATTTCAGAATAAGTTATATCAGGGACAAATACATTATAAGTCACAAAAATATTCTGATGTCCTATATAATGAGTTCAAAGAACTTTACTCTTCACTCTATGATGAATATATTGAAAACATGCGTACAGAATTATTTAGTGATCCATGTACCTTTTTCAAGTTAATTAATATGAAGAAAAAAATTGACAACTACCCCAATACCATGAAGTACAAAGATTCTGCTAGTGGTGTCTGAAATTTGCAATATGTTTGTTTCATTTTTTGACAATGCGTTTTCCTCGTCAAACATCCAACCTCGAAATAGCGACTTTAGTCATAGTTCATTATGACTCACATAACGTTTCATTCACTATGCCTACAATTACACATGCGGGATATGCTTACTTGATCATATTAATGGGCTTCCAAATGACTTCACAACGGGTCCCGATGGGATTCCTCCAGCCTGTTTTAAGTCATGGTGGCTCTCTCTGGCAGCCCCGCTGTGAATTTTTTTCCAAAGTCATGAAGCTCTGTATACAATGAGCTCTTAACTCTGACCATAGGCCCTGTACTTTTTAAGATTGTGAAAACTAGCTTTTTTTTCTTAATCACCCTGTAACTCCGAAGAAACGGTTGATATGACCACATTCCCTCCCCCTACCATATAATTTTTTTTTGGCTCCTGCTCTACTGACCACCATGGAGCAAATACACGTGTGTATATTTTATTATTTTATTTTGTCAATTGCTTTTCAAATTTCTTTTGCTGATAATTTCAATATTTTTGGGCTCCATGTCGAAGAATATAAATCTCGACTCTAAGCCCAAAAAAGTATGGACTTAAAGTCGTAAACGTTTTTACTACCTAAATTATGTTAAGTCGTAAAATTAAAAAATTGCAGCCTTGTCCCAAATAATTTCGTCCATATATCCGAATTTAAGTCGAATTTTTTTCTGATTTTCCCTAAAATGTTTACTACTTTAAGTTCAAAACTTTTATGATACTCATTCCTCCGGCACTATTTCGCGGAGTCCATTTTTAGCAACAACAAAAACCAGAAAGAAATCGATTAAACCAATTCTTAGACGATCGTTAGGATCGTTGGCTGTCACCAACTATAGTCATTGACATATACACACACACAAAAAAACAGGGGCTTAACCTTTTTTTTATTCGGGATTAATTTTGTAGGGTATGGGTGCGAAATTTTTTTTTATGAAATTCAAATTGTTAAAATTAGAAATTCTCGCTTGTTTTTCCCTGATCGTACTTACATAGTTCATGGCCGGCCGTCTATTTCATTTGGATCCACAATATATACAGACTAAATTATTAAATAATTAACTAATGACTCAGTAGACCATACTGATTCATCATACAACTGCAGACACACAGCCATTTATTTAATTAAGTTGTACGTACTGTCAAACTGGTTTTGACCTATTTATGACAGTGAAGAAGCGAAATGGATCGAATCGACGCTGTAAACTGATTTTATTTATTTTATTTTTCGATTCAACGATTTGGAAATGAAAAAAAAAACATTTTATTAAAAAGTATTTTGATAATATAGTTTGTGCTTTGCATTTCTTCTTCTTATTTTACAAATGGACAGATGCACAGCGGAGGTTCAGATTTATATTATATGTTAAAATACATTCAGTATTAGTACTTTTTTCCTCACTAGCTCTAATGAAGGAAAAAACGCTTCATCGCTTCATTAGAATATGATTTTCGAGGCATGATTTTGGAAATATATGACACATGGCATTTCAATGAAGTATTAGTACTAATGATTCATTAGATCCTGCTGTGTGCCTAAGGTATAACAAAGTATGCTAAATTTTTTTTATACTCGTATGTAAAAATGATGGTAAAATGGATGACATTTTATGCATTTTGACGTAAATGTGATAAAATATTGAGAATACCTTGTTAGTCTTTATACCGCGTGGTTTGGCCATAAATTATCATGTTCGTCTTGTGTTGAGATCTTAAATCTATTCCATTGCAACTAAAAATTCTCTTGATTAAATTATTATCCAAGAAGTGAGCTCTTTATATGGTTTTAAGTTCTCTGATGTTATGTAAGATTTGTTTTTCATTTTTTCTGCGAATTTCTGCACTTTTTCAAGGTAATATTATTTGAAACAATCGAATAATGTTTATAAAAAAACACTAAAGATTAGAATCGGAGTGAAAATGGAGTTAGATCATAATGAACTTAATTAAGTGAAAATAACAGGGTGCAGTCTCTATTTAGATAAGAACACGATCAGCTATGTACCTATGCAGGGTGTTCAGTGCTGGCTGTGAGAGCATAAGGATTGGATGTGATGAGACCAACAAGACATGTTATGGGTGAAGGCGGCGGGGGAGGGATCCTAATGGTTTAGTAGATAACAGGACTTAAAGATATTTGGGTATGCTCACCCTGTTGAACATTACACCTTATGTTGATGATTTAAAATTTGTTAGATAGATAATGGTTTTAAGCTTCCGATGGTTTAAAAAAATTGCTTTTAGCAGAACTCTTTTATTTGAGGACGCCATTTCCAAAACTCTATCCATTATTTTAAGAAAAAAACGAGGTAAACGCAATACACGCCATTCGTTGTTGCCCTGAATCGTTTGGAATGACATCCAGGTTCCAAAGCTTTTGTTTTCCCTCTCAAATTGTAACTTGAAATGTAAAATTTTTGCAAAATTTGCCTTATCCACCTAAAATCTCCTTATTTAATTTATTATTTTTATTATTATTTTATTATATAATGCTCCGAACTGCATTAATTTAAATATTTGTGTTTTACATCTAATACATTATAAAAATTAATTTAACTTCATAAGATTATTGTGCCTACTCTGGTAGTTTAAACTTTGACTGATTGATTGAAAGTTGAGGTTGTTCATCCTCCAGATGAGCAATTGCTCATAGGTCCCAACCGGATGCTCTTACGAATTTAAGTCTTAGCTCCTAGCCCTCCTTGCCGGCTTTGTGCAGCTCATCCAGGAGGGGAAAGCTAAGGAATCTGTAACGCATTCTCGTGAGAGCTGGACTCTGGCAAAGATATTGATTGAGTCACTGCCTCGGGCTCCTCTTCGCATCGCCTACATACAGGGTTAGCAACAAGCCCTACCCCTTGTGGCCTCTGAGATGGGAGTGGCCCACGAGAACTGGCATCAAGGTTCTCAGGGTTAGCTTGTTTAGCCCCAGCAGCTTTTCCGTTTCTTGTGTGTTAGATCTACCCCATAGCTCTGTTGTACTTCTACCTGAAGGATCATCTAACCAAAGGCGACTATGTTGGCGGTCGGCACACATCGAGATATTACAAATAATTGCAATCCGAATTGTGAAGAAAAATATCTCCGAGGTTGCACCAAGACGAGTAAGTTCATTCGCCTTTTCATTTCTGCTAATGTCGCTGTGACCTGGCACCCAAAGTACCAATACCCTCTTGTTCCGAGAAAGGGAGTTCATGGTCAATTTACATTCCAATATAAGTTTCGAGTTTGTAAAGGGAATTAGAACACCTTAATAGCTGCCTGGCTGTCTAAGCAGATTGCAATCTCCTTGTCCTCAGTTTCTGAATTAAGGCGATGTCTTCCCGATTCAACATGGCCTTGACTTCTGCTCAGAAAACCGAAACATCAATTTCAAGGTATATGGCAATATTCACGTGAGGCTCCTCGCAGAAAATGCCTGCTCTGGTGTTTTCTTCTGATTTGGAGCCGTCTGTATATATGATATGAGTTTCATAGTGGCTGAAGCACGGAATGTCATTCCCATTCTGCTCTCCCTCTGGAATTTTTTTTTTAAATTGCTGTTCAGCATAGTCTCAATGATTTGATTGCCTTTCCTATCCACCTCAGCTACGATGAACTGCACGAATTCAAAGATGGAATCATGCGGGACTCTTGTACCAGTATAAATCTAGCTTCGATTGAGATGCACCCTTAACGCAGCGACTCCTTACATACCATACTTAAAACAATTAAGATTCTGTACTCCTGCAAATAATTATATAATTGAAACGACTAAAACGCAGGGTACTTTCGTGCATCCTAGAAGCAGCAGGAAGAAACTTGCAACTACATTCAATGAAATAGAACTGTTTGGAATTACTTACTCCATTTACTAGGTGACAACCATCTAGTTGACCATCTTTGCTAAGTGTTACTAATTGGGTTGAAAGCAACCTCAACCTTAGTTTATAAAATACAGTGGTGTCCAAAATTCTAGACAGTATCTACTTAAATTAATAATATTGCTTTCATTTGACAGGGAATTTGTGTATTCGTTTTTCTTATATTTTAACGTTTCTAATTATATAACTGCAGTTTTCTGTTTAATTCTTGTACGCTGAAGTTCTCCTAGTTTTTATTTCACCTCCAGCAATTAAAAAGTTTGTCAAGCATTAAAGTTTTGTAGTATTTTTTCATCGCTGACAGAAACACCACAAAAACACATTCACCTCTTTCTCACTTATTCAAAAATACATTCACAGGCGAAATTGTTATTTTCGCCGCCAACTTTGACCAATCTGAGTAAACTCCTTCCACCAAAATACCGAGTAGATAGATACTGCATATATCCTGTAGCCCGAAGTATATTTTACGTTTAACGTTAAATGTTTATCTGCAATCTACCGAGCTCTCACCAACATTAAGTCATTTCTCCACCCAACGTAGTTACCTACTTACAACATTTCGAGCATAAAATTCACTCGCCTTTGATAAGGACATTCCTCTAGGGATGGAATTTAATTAACACCTTCTACAACAGTAAAAATAATGTCCACTAATTAAAATCAGAAAGGTTTTGCATGTTCATGACGACGGTGGAATATATTTTGGCGCAATGTTACATATACCTACGAACATACCGCACCCTTACCACCCGCCAGCCTCGCATCATACTACAGCAAAATAATTGAAACATTAGCCGGCTCAACATTGGGATTCATAAAAAGGACATGGAAGTTGTGATGAGAGGACCTAGATATCCTGCTTAGATATTTAAGGGGAATCCTCTTCCCGGTTTTCCCATCCTATTGAATTTTCCAACCGGACCGGGTTGTATATCCCAAAAGTAGCTGCTATGTTTCTTTGGTATTGTAAAGGTAGGGTTGGTGATGGTGGTTGTAGTGGGGGTAGTGGTGATGGTGGTGTTGTTGTTGGTAGTGTTACTGGTGGATTGTGGAAATATTCCCACTTGTTTTTGTTTTATGGAACAGATGTCGTAACTCAGGTTTAATGCGGTATAAAAAAAAATTGAACGAGGCGGCGCGTTCAGGTCGCGTCTTTTCACTGGACTAGTGTATAAGGTAGGAAGGGAAATAGTCTGGTAGTCTTGGATTCAGCTTTTCGGGTCTTTTCTTTTTATTTTTTTTTTTTATTTTAAAACGGAATAAAGCAATAAAAAATTTTATCATTGAAATTGTTACATTAATTTAAACGGGTTCCTTCGGTCTACAAATTTTATTGCTAACACTTCAACTGCTCGTAAAAGATGGAGGTTGATTGCGATTCTCCGAAATTACTTCTCTTGGTATGTGTGTGTTCAAATGTAAATTACGTTGATTTCAAAAAATTTTATGAAAACATGATCGGTGAAAAGACTATGAGCTAAGATTTAAGGCAGATGTCACACTTGATTGAAAGTTTTTGTAAGTGTATACACAAACCACTAGGAAAAACTGTAGAACAACCAACAGAATCTTGTAGCTCCCTTGATTATCAGCAGTGCTATAAATATTTGTTTTTCCGTGTCAGTGTAAGAAATTTTCATGAAAGCCCCCCCTTACCGTACTAAAAAAAAAAAAAATTTCCACGAAGCTTTGCAATTTAGTCTGAAACCACTACAATATTATAAGGAGCGACTGAGCTTCCAATGTATTTTCCCATAGACAAAAATGGCACAAATTTTACCATTTTTTATATATGTCTCTCTCTCTAGTTCGAAACTTCCACTGAACCTATTACCAAAATCAGTTCAGTGAAATCGTTAATAATTTCAATTCTGAGGCGAAAATACCAGAGAGATATTGTGTTTAAGTATGTGTATGCTTTTTATACCCTAGATAAAATCTAAAGGGTATACTAAGTTTGTCATTCCATTTGTAATACCTAGAAATAATGATGGTAGAGCAAAATGGATTGCATGCATATTATCAAAACTTTTTTTGTTGTTTGCAAGTCCGTCCGCCCGTCTGTCTGTCACGGGTAAAATTAAGTTCGAAAATGAAACAAATCGGGCAACTCCTTCGTGGGGTTGCCATACAAAATTTTCGTTTTCCACTATATATTTGGACACTACCAGAGAACGCGTCAACGTCGAGAGCTGAAATTTTGCAGGTAGTATTTTCATAGTAGTAAATATAATTTCAAAACTGGACTAAATCGGGCAACCCCTTCTTGGTGTTGCTATATAAAAATATAGGATTTTTACGTATACTGTGGAAACGATAAGTCTTATACGGTTTGAATGTACTGAAAAGTTCTTCAAAATATGAAATCCTGAAAAATTGGTTATAATCATTTTATCTGTTCGACCAACCGTTCTAGAAATATATGCGAAAAACCACTTCAAAAATCAAAATTGCACAGATGGGTCACCATACCAAATTTCATACAGGCATTCATCTAGAATGTCATAGGAATTGGGCCTTTAGACCTGTTCTAACATTTTTACTTGTTCTATTTAATGTTTGTTTGGAATTTAGTTAATTAAAAAAATTCTACTTCTTACAAAATTCTTCTTTGATACAACTTTTGAATAATGGTTAAAACACCTTTCGCCTAAACCGACCAAATAGGCATAGAAGTGGGGTAGTAAAACTTGCTTGATTTCATCTTAACATTTCTTCAGTTGAATTGTGTAACTATGTCGATCTTCATGTGAATTCTGTTTCAGAAAAATCATTTAGTACTAATATGTATAAACCTTATTTAAAAATGTTGTTCAAGAAAGAATTTTTTGGGATTCTCCTGTATATAGCAAAAGCTAAAAAATGTTCTAATTTGTTATTTTATCACACAACCCATTAATTTTTGGTGACAAGTTTCAAGTCTTGGTTTTACTTATCAACAGGTCCCAAATAGTGAAATTTTTTTCATTTTTTTTTTCAAATCATTAACGTGGTGTGGAGCATAAAAAAGGTACCCACATATCATAGTTATGCTCAGAGGTTGACAAAACCCACAAATATAATTAACTCAATCAGCGATCTATATCGGTGGCAAGAGCTACAAAACGAATAGTCTCAGATGTTCTGGGAAGTTGACCACAGCACTAAAAATAACAAAAGAAGCGTGCTTCACAAAAGTAAAAAATTCGGTTGTGATAATCGTGAGGCTGAATGATTGCTAAGCAGTTATAGAAGTAGTAGGAGCAATATGTATGCAAAGGTCTTACGAGGACCTTTAATGGAAATCTTTGTTGATAAACATGTACACTCAATCTAGGATAGAAATAACGAATGCCATTCAATAGGTGGCCAATCAGCTGGGGTAAACAACATTCCCTCGGAGTTGATAAAAGGAGGGCTACACATAAAAATAGATATACATCAATAAATTTTGAAAAGAACATGGAACGCCTGTACTCTTTCGGAAGATCGAATGGAAGGTGTGTTCTACAAAATTTAAAAAAAACCCTTCTTACTAACTGCACCTCTCCACTTACTAGTAGCCATTTGGGAAAGATCTTGTCACACATAATTCTGATTAAATTAATAGCACAGTCAATCGCATGGAAAAGAGGCGGAAATCTGGGTATTTGAAAGGTTTCTCTTGCATAGATCATTGCAATTGACATAGTACCAGTACACTCTCTACCTAGATTTCGTGGATTGCAAGAAGGCTTTCAACTAGACTGACTGAAGAAATATTCTCTAGAAAGTAATGTAACTTTTAAATGGTCTTTATAGCAACTTTTTATGCAGATAATAGTAGATTGCAAGGCAGATTTGAATGCTGGATACTTGTTTCTACAATGAACGGTATTCACGTTGCCATTCTCGACAACAGCTCCAGTGGCATATAGAGAAAACTATTAAAAATTCTAACAGATTTGGATTATGTCGAAGTTATCAACTTTCTAGTCTATCGACACAATAAGCTCAATTTAGTGATTCAGAATTATTTTGCAGCAGATAGCAGTTTAGCTCAGTAACGCACCCAGGATTTATTGGGGGGGGGGGGGGGGGGGCATAGGTGTCCCAAGTCCTAAGAAGTCGGAAAAATAGGGCTCTAAGGTCGATATATATACAGACTACATTTTATACATAATTTGTAAATTATTTTCAAAAAACTGACATTATGGAGGGGGGGCCGGTCCCGTTCGTCCCCCTCTCGGTGCGCCCCTGGTCCAGCTGGCCTAATCGGAATATAGCGCAAAGGGGAATGCCCATATAAGGCCAGACATATCCAGACATGAGACATGTATTAAAAGAAGCATTATGATATTTTTTTTTATTCGAACTGAGGTACTAGATTTTTCAGACATTAGATCGGCTCTAACTTGATAGAGTTATGTTCGATCGGAAAACCGGATTCACTGTTCCCATCAGCTCATTGTCAGCTACAATTCGTAGAAAAAAATTCTCTGCACACTTTAAGGGTGGGATAAGGACCCCCCGGCGGGCAGTGGAGGTGGATTTTAATTCAACTACCTCATGTTGTGTATCAAACTAAAGGTCTCGCCGAGCACTTTCGAGTGTGTACTTTTTTTCCCTTTCAGAAAACTTTCTCCGGACGTTTTTGCTGCCGCAAAACAATTATCATGCTTTTATGCACTTGGGTTACATACATCCCTTGTAACATTTTCCGATATTGGAGGGCTAATAACGAAAGTCAATACTCTACATGAATTGAAATTCCACCATTTTGTTTTTGAATGCTAGTAGAGTTCTGAACGGATTCCTTAAACCATGACTAGTATCATAGACGGAGGATTCGTTAATCGACATCACAGCTATGCCAGCATCATTTATGCCAGCGATATCTAATAACTACAGAAATATGTGTCTCATTATGGGTCACCCAATTCATGGCCCACCATTTGCAGAGTTATATAAATAACTGTCTACGTCTATTTCCAAAAATTCGTTCAGAACGAGTCTCAAATGAAGAATTTAGGAGACACTGCATCAGGTCAGACTCCATGAAGAAATCGAAAAAACAAATCGGAATAGGAATGACCATACTCTAAAAGTAAAACAAGGAAACAACATTGCCAAGCAATCCTTCGATTGAAATCCTCAAGGAAATTAATACATTGAGATAACAAGAACTACTTACATTAAGAAAATCGATACAAGCGGAAACCAACCAGCAATCTATGGTACAGAACAGAGCCCGTCGAAGAGCAAGAGTATTTCCGTTCTATAGTTCTCCTGGGATCAACGAAGCTAAATAAATGGTGCGGTGTACACATACCTACCAATCTTCACCTAGATGCCATCAATGAAACGTTTTATACTCACAAACGTACTGAATTTTAATTGATAATAGCAAAAACCCACTTTAATCCTATAATCGAATATAAAATGTTTTTTTTGAACCCCATTCAATTCTTCCTGTAATCGAAATTGCAAGAGGAAAACTGTATAACTGCAAAATCATCGCGATTAAAAAAAAAACTTAAGAGCCCCATAATTTTCAGATCCAATACAATAAGTGCCACCCCGGATAGTAAGCTTTGTACATTTGTATAGTTCCTGTACCCCCATGTAGCTATACTATCTATCTATCTACCTGGGGGTAGGAATAATTTTTCCCTGGATACTTTACTTATTAAAAGCCATGACTGACCTAATCACCCGGAAAATGGAACTAGGTGTTCCGAGATGCTCCACAAAGTATAACTTCATGAAAACACAATGAATTTTCCACTTTGTTTCATTGCGGTAAAACCATTTCCTCGTCCGCCCAGCTTACATTATTAAAGGATCTCAATTCGTGGCATACACTTAAAAAAATTTACGATCATCTCATACAAGATATCCTCCTGTTTGGCTATTTTATATTCAGTTGTGGTGCCGGCAGTGTTCTCTTTGTGATATTGTGTATCAATGGCCATTTTCAGCCATAAAAAAATTTATGGATATTGCCATAAACGAGAAGGGGTAAAACAATAACAAAACATCATGTTTGATACCTGGTGGTGGAGCAGACGGGGGCGATGGGGATGAATTTTATGAGATATCAATAAAAAAGACATGATTATTGCCTACAAAAGGTATGTTTCCAGTCAGTGCGAGTGAATGACTTCTCTCCGTTTTTTATTTATTGTTGGAAACAGGGACAGGAAAACAAATGACCCTGTGCATGGGGTATTAACTGGGCATACTTTGGTGGTATAGTGATAGTCTTATCATCTGATATATGTCCAAGGCCACTTTATTGCGGCTTTACGAGGATGGAGGCGCGACATAATAATAAGAAATGGGAGAATGTTGCCACCCTTTAATGCAATGAGAACATATACAGATGGCATCGTGATTGAAATTTTGGTTTCATCGGAGCTTTATAGTTGGAAATCTGTCGAAAGTTTTAAAATCCATTTGCATCCTATTAAAGGGATCTACGTGGAAGCTAGAGTGAAAAGCTGATGCTCAAAAACTGTATAGTTTAGTGGAGAGAATTGCAAAATATACAATGCACTGTCGTGTTTTATACATACCTGCAGGATGCATAATTTATAACAACAACAACACCAAAAAACAATTGTTGTCAACATAAATAAAAAACAACGGAATAATACAAGATGACAGGATAAATCCCCTTTTAGGCGCATGCTGCGATGCTACATCAGAGCTTATGTTATTTTCCGCCAGATGTAGTATACTGTGTCTATGTGTATGTAAATTCGATATCGCATGAAATAAATTTTTTAACGGATTATATAGATTTCACATTCACCTTCCATTTCAAGCGAAATGAAGCACACCTGTACGAATCGGTTGGTCTTTCTGTACAAATTATTGGATCTGAGGCCCGCAAAATTGCCTTCTTTTCACACGAATCATGTACAGAAATTGATTCATAAAGCAATCAACATTGAAAAATGTTTCTCATATTTCAACGATTTCGGGAAGTGGTTGGGGGGGGGGGGGGGGGGTATCATTGGTATCAGAATGTGAAAATGTTTTCGGTGGGAATATGATTTCAAATAACACATACGTGATTTAGATACGTAAAAACCCCATTCGATATAAGCATGCTTCCTAGTATTATTGTCACAGCTTTCAATTTGAATTTTATATGCTCCTCAATCACAGAATATAAATTTTCAATAACATCGAAATTAGATATTTATTGCTCCCAGCTGTATTCCAACATTATTTTGGATTTTTTATCCGTTTTTTTATTAGAATGGAGGCGTTATTATAACTAATAAGCAACTCTTCAACTTTAGTTTAACTATTATTAGTAAGAATATTATTGATAAATGATGAAGTGGTGACTATGACTAAATTTAACTGAATTTATCATATGACTTTCATCATGTAGCCGTGCACAAAATGTGCTTGTGTTTTAGACTGCAATTATATATCATATGTCAGACCCATATGTGAGACACATATGACTCATTTGTATTATACAATAAAAATTTACATATAAATATAAAATTTATGTGTAGAAAATTTCCAGTCTCATTATCAGTATTTCCGCAGTCTTTGTTCAGTATTCACTTTTCGTCCTTTTGCAAAGTAGGGTAGAGTGGGGTACATTCGTTCTGATAAATTTTACTACTTAAACTGTGGAAACTAAAAGGAACAAGATTGTTGATGCCCTAAAAGTGCTAGTTCTAAACATATATTTATATTTAGGAGGTTGTCCTCTAGCTGTGTTGCGAGCAGCATATGTTTCAGTGTTTTGTGCCCTTTTTCTGTAATTTTTAATTTAAGGTAAATATAAATCTGTGGGTTTTTTAAAATAACTCGTTATCTGCAAAAAGTTAGTTTTGAGAAAGCGAGGGAAAAGTCGAAAAAAGTGAGAAAAAGTTTTGGGAAATCACCAATTTGTGGAATTCTTTTTCTTTTTCCCCCAGGACGTTTTGAAATAAATCTTATTAACAGTACTGATACTATTTTTCAAAAAATGTTAAATATAACGAAAAAGTGGCATATACAATGTTTTCGCTCTCAATTATGACACTTTTTTCGATATACTGTGTGCGAATTAACGACTCAATTGAAGATGAATATTTATTTGAAATCAGCAATCGCTACAGGAGTTTATTTATGCGGTTTATTGAAAAACAAGGAAAATCGCGAAAGCCATGAAATTTTATCAGGCAAAATGACTGGAAATGAAAATGAATGTTGTTAATACTGGCATTGATAAACGCCATCTTTTATTATTGTTGTTAATACATACACAAACAAAAATTGAAGAAAAATCAAACAAAACAATGGAAATTAAAAAAGTCGGATTTTCGTTTTAAAATAACAACTTATCTGCACTTGCATTGATATTTGATCAATTTTTTTTTAAATCTCGGTAGCATGTCTACTTGTGCTGTTTCTTGAAAAAATAATTAAAGATTTTTGGGTACTTAAGTGGTTACTCTTTTGTTAATAACAGTGTAATTGCTATACCAGAGTACACAGGATTATAAAATATAAAACTGTTTCTCGAGAGACTTTTCGCTCACATGTAAAACTTTTTGTGACAGTAATATAATCAATTAGTGCTTAAATTTTTAAACAAGTTCCTGAATAAAATTATTATCAATCTGCTCTTAAAACGAATAAATAAAGAAATAATTTTAAGTGTTTTGGACGCATTTGTTAAATTAATAAAATAAGTAAAAACCGAGTTTTCAAACAAAACTTAGGCCAAGTCGCATGAAAAAGTAGAAAATAAACTTTTCTTCACACACAGAGGTGGACTCAGATTTTTTGATTGGGACATTTCTCTTGAATATTCTTTCCCTTCATGAATCAAATCACTTATTTCCTCTGATTGATTATCCTGAAATATATCGGTGACTGTCAGCGAATAAAATCTGAGCCCACCTCTGTGTGTGAGGAAAAGTTTATTTTCTGCTTTTTCATGCGGCTTGGCCTTAGTTTTGTTTGAAAATTCGTTTTTTACTTATTTTATTTTCTGCCTTTTTCACGTTAACTAAATTGTTATTACGTGCTGCATGGAGATATTTTAAAACAATTTTATGACGGCTGAAAAGACACTGATTTACTGAATTTTACCGATTTTCCATGTTTTCCACAGACTTTTCCTATTACTATGCAATTTTTTTAAAAATTTACCTGAATTTTTCTCGATTTTTCATGCAAGTTTTCATGATTGTTGAAGCGAAAGTATTGATGCCAGTAGGACGGAAAAAAAATGATTCCGGATAGCTTATAAAACTGTTTTGTCGGAAAATTCCGCAAATTTTCCAGAAAAAGTGGAAAATTCTGCATTTTTCCTGAAACAGATTTATCACTAATCATATCGATGAAAATTTGTCCGATGATTTCCCGCTTTTCCGGGTTTTCCATGGAGTTTTCCACAAAAGCAACTTTATGCAACTCATTTCGCTCTACAACTTTGTCAAACACTTCCTTGGTGGGAAAAACTCCGGAAAAGCGTTTTACATGAATTTTCCTCGATTTTTTCTGCAAGTTTTCACCTTTGTCGGAGAGAAAGTAATGATGCCAGTTGATAGGGAACTTGAACCTGCATAAATTAGAAAACTTTTTTACCGGAAAATGTTCCGGAAAAGTCGGAAAATTCCGAAAAAACATTTCAGAAAAATCGGTAAACTCTGCATTTTTCCTGAATCGGATTTATCACTAATCAAATTTGTACCTGGGCTCAAAAAGGGCACAGTTGGATATTTTTAGAGCCGTACATAGCTAATATTTGAGTGATGCTGAAAAATGGCGTTGAAATTAAATTGCCAATTCCCAGACATCCTGGGCACATAAGTTTTTACTGTTTTGATATTGACTGAACATTTGTGATGATTTATTTCTGTTCTAGCTTAAGTTTTCACAATTGAATTAGTTTATTTTTTTTTATTTCAGTAAATAAACTACATACATATCTGCACTCTCAATAGACGAATCTTGAGCTTCAAGGAGAACTTTCAGCTATTTGAATTATTTTTTTTTAATTTGAACAATTGAGTATATTCCAAATACAATTCGTGCATATATTACTTGAAGTTATATATCAGAGTACGAAGTTTAATATGAGCTATAAAGTTTTTCACCACAACTTGTGAGTTTCGTGTAATACGATTTCGAATTGAAAGTGATGAGTTAACCCTACTCTCCCATATACATTGAATATTTGGAAAAATAAGAAATATAATCAGAAAAGATCTCGAACAATATTAAAATGCAACCTAACATCTCTCCAGCTGTCTTCGTTTTCAAAGATTCTCCTACTCAAAACAGATCCTTCTTATATTTTGTTATATACTATTGTACCCAAAATCTCTCCTTATTTATTTTCGTCTATTTTCCATTTATCTTTTTAGTGCTAATTATTCTGGAAATTTTAGTCTATTTCAGCTACCCAGATAACAAAAGCTAGACGTCGAAACCATTTGTCTTATAGATTGTGAATTTGCTGGAGGTCGAGGGGTCGAGACATAAATCCATTATGGTATTTCAAATATCATCTTTTAGTTCGAGTTGTGGATATGCCTTTTAGATTTATTTTATCATTAATAAATTATTAGTTCATATAAAGCGTCCTTCCAAAGTCAAAATCTATACAATACAATGCAGGAGTTTATTGCCAGTACACAAGATTACAGGTCTTTTAAGCACTACAAATTAATGGGAGGAGGGTTCCAATTTTAATAACTAAATTATTACTCTAAGAGCTAGCAACGTTTTCGAGAAATCACTTAAGTTCGGCTAGTTTTTGATATGCCTTTCCTTACAGTATATCAATGGTCATGCAGCCCATCTGGCTGGTGAAACGGGTTCCGTTTACCTGTGCGCATTCCTTTCCATAGGTAAAAAATGCAGTTTTCAAATGATTTTAGTTGGATTTTTGTTTTTTTCATCTGTTTTCATAAACATCGGACAATTAAATTCACTATTCCCAGACAATTGCCTCGTTGCTACTACCGTGCCAGACTTTTTTTTTTTTAAAAAAATAAATTTTATTACGGCTGTAATTTTTATACGAGCTAGTTTAATTATCGAACCACATGAAATTAATTTTCCAGGCGATAATACGGTTGCTCATTAGGAACCGGATCGATTTCAGGATGGTAAGGCGGGGTTTTTTTTTCTCTCACGATGACGTTTTGCGAATATTTCATGAGCTCAGCGAGATAGCAAAATTTTGTCCTATTCTTTTCTTGTAGAGAATTTCAGGAGTTATGGAAAAGCTTCTGGGAAAAATTGAGTTATCTGGCTAATATTTGAGAATTTTCTTGATAAATATTGGAAACAAAAATCCACAATTATACAGCTCCGCTATTGAATTGGAATTTGGATAAATTTCCATGGGAAAATTAATAAAATCAATTATTTGGAATAATATAAAAAATGAGAAGTTTTATTTTGAATACATTGACTTCTGTAGTAGATTTAGAGTGAACATTTCTCCAAAATGTGGTCACGAATTGGACTCTCAATAAATGCTACAGTAATTCAGCTCTGCACGGTGGTAAGCTTTTGAAATAGCAAGCTGGTAATCTTCCGATTCTTCTAGTAATTTGAAAGGCCTCAACTTCCCTTTTGCGAAAAAAAAGCTGGAAGGTCCCAGAATTTTGTACAATTCATTGACGTTGATGTAGCGTACATGATTATCCACGCCCATGTTGATCCAAAGTTTTAAGGAAGCATTAACATAGAACTAAGGAGTATAATGAGAATATTAGAATCTTAGCATATTATTACAACTTCAGCGTCGATATCAATTTGGCAATTTGGCATTCATTGAATTTTAAGTGAATTATTTTATCACCAATATAAGGCGCCATATCTTCAGTCGACTAGTGGTTGATAAAAAAATTAACTAATGCTTCCTTCAACTGAACATTTTTCAGTTGTGCAATGAAATTATGAGGACGAATTTGATTTGGTCTGATTAAAACCTGGCTAGCCGATTCATTTCGGCGTTTACGTTCACCATCTTTACTTGTTGGTGAAAAACATCAATGCGAGTTGAGATATAATTTATTTTCAAAGCTTTCTCAAAGTTCCTGTTTAACATTTCAATGGATAATTATGAATAGTCGCTACATTTCCTCCCCTGCAAAAAGGTTTTCTCGGGAAGAGGTAAAAAAAGTCAAGTAATATCTCAATATTTTGGAGACATATTTCTATGCGTCTTTTACATCTTCCCTAGAAAACAGGCATATTGCATCAAGAATACTCGTGTGGGATGGCCCATTCCCTATCCCACTCGAATCGATCTGCGCTATTGATAATCAACCGCATTATCGTCTGGAAAATTTAATTTATGTCATTCGATAATAATTCGTCTAAAAGTTACAGCCATAATAAAATATGTTTTGTAATGAAAGAGAAAGTCTGGCACGGTGCTAGCAACGATGTAATTGTCTGGAAATAGTGAATTTATTTTTTTCGATGTTTATGAAAACACATAAAAAAAACAAAAATCGAACTAAAATCATTTTGGAAGCTACGTTTTTTACCTGTGGAACGGAATGTGCACAGGTAAACTCAACTCCTCTCACCAGCATGCCTATTGAGATGGTTAAAGAGAGGAGATAGAATCAGCCGAACTAAACATCTCTTTTTCGTGACGTTGCTAGATCTCGGACTACATATATAAATATTTCTAAATAAAATGTAAGTTTAAAAACAAAAATTGTATAAAAATAAAAAAGATAAAAAATTTAGAAATCAAAAACCTTAGAGTAGCAAGATGAAGAAGTGAAATAAAAAGTAATAAATTTAAAAGAAGGTAAGGCGAAAATGCTCTAGCATACAAGTGGAGTATTTATATTGTATAAATTAGAATTTAATGCTCCAAGAACGAATAATTCGAATGTGTGTAGTGGCTCCAAGGAACAACTGAATAACTCAGGTTTATTAAAAAATCTGTGCTTATACTCGTAGAATAAAAATAGTACAATTTTAAGCAGATAAATACGTAGCGAACACTCAACTAGTATATGTCTATATTTTAAAATAAAATCGAATCCTCTTAATTTAAATGCAACCTCTAACCTTCTTAAGCAGTTACTACCCAACTTAGCGAAGATTATACTGCCCATATCTAAAATGAGGTAACAATACTCTGCGAATTAGCTTTAAGCGAATTACAATATCCAGAATACCAGCAGACTATCAGAGTATGCAAAGTCCAGTATAGACCCTTCTAAGAATAGTTGTGACATATTCATAGAATTTCATTCGTGTTCCTACCACGCCACTCTTAAAATGGTAGTCTTACGGTCATATCTGTAAGTGAAAACATTCAGTAATGCGAATGGAAAATCACAATCATCCATAGAACTCATAATAAAAGCTAGACACTTAGATTTACCAGGATTCAAGGCGAAATAATTATCTAGGGACCAGTTGTAGACTTTCACTAAATCCAAGTTCATACGTTCAATAATGCAGTCATCCATTTTATTCCACAGGTCTACCAATATAAAACTGCACATCGTCAGGATATAAATAGATACTTGCACCCTAAATATAGTACGGTAGATTGTTAATGTAAAAGCAAAACATTAACGGACCCACAACGGAGCCTTGGGGCACCCCATAATTTAGTAAAATAGTGTCTGAATTCGTATTGTCAGCCTTCATAGGAAGAAGAGACCCGAAAAAGCGCTTTCCGCCCCCGAAAATGGTAGACCCAATTTCACCAAATTACCTAATGCATTTTTTTATATTATTAAGCCAAGCTCATGGAGACACGCTATCATGCACTGCACGGCATGGCTGGCAGGAAGGAGAAAAGGAAAGAATTAGGGGACACGAGGAAGGTGTTGGAGGTAATCATAAATATCACCCTTGAACCTGTATGTACGTTTAGATAAACTTTACAAATATATAAAAATTGCTTATTTAATAATTTATATACATTTATAGATCCCCTAAATGAGTTTTTCACTAAGTCTAGATATACCTCCTAAAATAATCTTTCTCAAAATTAAAGCTTAGTTAACTCGCTTTATAGCAAGCACAAATTAGTAAATTCACTCCACTTCATCAAAACGCAGCATTGCCTTTTAATTATCGACTGACCATCTTAAACAGCTTTGTTCTCCTATATAACCCAAAACATACATCTTAAATGAGTTTTCCTAAAGTTGAAAATTAGCTAAATGGTTTTATCGTATCTGAAAGCATAATAGAATTGTCTCATTTAATTGAAATGCTAAAATAAGTAATGCGGGGCAGTAGTGGATAAAGGGGATAAATGCTCTACTGCCCCGTATTTACCCCTAATGAGTTTTTCTTATGCCGAGCCGAGCCATAGTTTTTTCGTACCCGAACACGATTGTTCGACGTGATTGTAACACTATTCAGTATTTCTATCTAAATATTCTATATTAAATTATATAAATATATAAATTATCTATATTAAA
Organism: Dioctria linearis; assembly: GCA_963930735.1. Lineage (NCBI taxonomy): Eukaryota > Metazoa > Arthropoda > Insecta > Diptera > Asilidae > Dioctria > Dioctria linearis. Next base: position 19,227 of record CAWVNZ010000571.1, read on the forward strand.
GCTGAGCAATCCTCCTAATTACCACAAAAAAAATACCTTTTCCAAAAGTCGAGACTCAGCTAAATACGGTTGTGAGACCTGCAGGCGTTATTTCCCTCTATTTCATCCAAATCCAGTACTCCACAGTTACTCATAAATGAAGTTTTCCCTCCTAATTACTCTGTAAATACCTCATAAAAGAATTTGTTCAAAGTCTACACTTAACTAAATCGGTTTACTCTAACCAAAAACAATACATTCACCTCATTTATAAATTCCACCCTTGTTTTACCTGCTAAATTAGATTATAAAAAATAATTTTTTGTTACTCCTGCAAATTTCACTCTCATCCTTATTCACATTTTCAACATAAAATTTACATTCATACAAGATCTCTAGTTGAATAGTATGTGATAAAAGACAAAAGGTGCAAATAAAACGATATTCATATTTAAAAAGTAACTGGTAACTGGCATTATACACTTAAACTACATAAAATTACAATCAGATAAAAACTTAAACTTAAAACTTATGAATTGAAAAGCATAACAAAATTGTCAAAAGAAATTTAGTCGAAGAAATGTTGTCATATGGAAACTTTGGTTACAATACGATTACGCGTCGTTGCAAGTTTATCCAGTACAAAATCTGAGAGCGAGACTTGGATAAGACAAAAATAAAGCTCTTGGAGGAAACATTGCTGATTCCAGCAACAAATGTTGTGCAACATTTTTAGCTGAAAGTATTAGGTCAACAACTAATTTGAACTTGATCACCGAGTTGAGTTCAAGGTGATCAGCTGGAAACTCGATAGGCTAAAATTAGATTCCACTCGAAGCCGTTTCTGGTGACGACAATTCAAGTTTCATGGAGATCTCGTTCCTTAACAAAAGAGCGTTAATCTTCAATGGGGTGAATGAAACTTTACTCGTGAATGGACAGGTTGAAGAATGGAACCTATCTGCTAATTTACGTAAATATGTAAATGTTTTTGGTTCAGTTTTCGAAAGCCGAGCACGAGCCGGGTATTGAAAGCGCAAGGTAATTATCTCGAGTTTGAAAAATGTTAATCCGCTGTGATGCTACTGAAGCGTGTGAAATATTCATTTATGCGCACTGGCGTTGACAATTATGTGATGTAACAGTGTGATTCCGTGGAGACGGCCAGGATTAGGTAGAATAGTGCCAAAATGACTAAATTGGAAGAAATTGAGTTTGACAGACTTTACTTTCTGTGCTAATCAGCCAGCATATATAATTCAACGGGAGAGAGCAAATCTAGTGCTTTTTACAAAAAAAAAAAAATAGGAGCAAAGTTTCAGACTTCTTATGCTGGATGGAGAGTATCTTACCTTAGCCAATCCTGCGGCTCCACGGTCTGGTGGACGGCACTGACGAGGAAATGTAACCTAGATGTGCTGTCAAAAATCTATATGGTCTTTTGTCTGAGAATAACTGGGTGTTTGCGCACCACGCCCACGGCTTTTTTTAGATATTCTGTAATACATTTGAAGGACGGCGAGTCTTCCAAATCTTTAAGCAGGTTATAACAATTTGATATAATCCTTTTTGCAAATTGATGAATTCTTCCAAATCCTTATTCTTGTAATCATTGTTGCTCAACTAATATTTAATTACTGCAGGGCTCATGACTATCATTGAATTTTTAAACCAGTTATTTTTTTATTTTTTTAACAAAAATTGAAAAACTACTCTACGCATTTGGTTCGATTACTAATTTCTCAGAAGATGATGTAATATGCGGATATGCAACAACAGTCAATCATCAACGATTAAAAATCAATCAATCGGTGACAAGTAAACAGACCAGTCGCTGACTGGACAATCAATTACCTGGGCAGTGTGCGGTCTCCCTAAGACGTACCGAAACTGACGTTAAAACAATGTTAAATGCGTACAATGTGCTTGTGTTAGTGGTGCTATATATTTCTTATACATTAAAAGATAGGGAATTGCTCACTTTTTTCGTGTCGTAAGCGCTTCCCGCAAAGCGAGTGTTTATGGACATTTAATTAGAGCCATGGAAATGGACATTAATTCATTTTAAGTGGGAAATAATGTCCGTGGACATTATTGTCTTGGTAACTTTAATTATGTCACTTTTCCCAGATAAACACTAGACATTACCTGCACATGACATTAAAGATATCAATTATTTTTATTTTGGGCATACATATCAGTATGCGATGAGTCATTTAAATCTTTTTCAGATAAACGAAGGAATCTCACAGTAAATTCGAAACACAGACGAAATCAGAGGAATGGAAAAATCTTGGGGGAAGTTCGAAATTCTCATTTCTGGCTTAAATTCGAGATTACTTCGAGAAAGCGAGTTCTTCGCCAAGATGTTTGCAGGAAAGGAACATATTGCATTCAATTTGTTGTAATTGTAAATTGTATGTTTTCACAGAATGTCATAAATACATTTCTATGATTAGTATACGATCTATTGTACTACTTGGGAGACTCGTTGAAATTACCCCATCCTTGGGACTAGAGTTTCCAATTAACCAACATTAATGATTGTTCGGATATCAATTACTGAAAATTAAGAATATGCAACGCAGCGCAAAACAAAATCAATAAATATAATAGCTGTGTTCTTTTGTGTACCTTGCTCTAGATCTTCCATATACTGGAGAGAACAAATTGTTCTGTCGATTGAGGTGAACTATTTGTACTACATCATTTATACATACATAGATCTTTTATGAAAATGTATGAGACGTTCTTTTCTGTATCTTTGCTCTGCCCTGTACTGCGGACACAAAAGAACACAGCTAATAGCGTGTTTTATAATTCACGTACATTAATAATTCATAAAATAGTACCAGAAAATTATATAATTTAACCCGCCGATTCTACATATGAAATAAGAGCTCTTATACCCTATACACACAGCACGAACTAATGAATCACTTGTACTAAGTATTCATTAAAATGCCGTGTGTCACATAGTATACGTCATTATGGCTCGAAAATCAGATGATAATTAAGTACACTAATGAAGTGTTTTCCTCCTTCATTATAGATATAAGCAGGCAAAATATGCTAGGTTTGGCATATAATGTAAATCTGAAACTCCGCTGTGTATCTGCCGATTTGAAAAATAATAAGAAGAAATGCAAAGAAATGAGAATCACAAATTATACTTATTATCAATATTTTTTTTAATATAATGTTTTACTCATTTTCAAATTGTTAAATTAAAAATAAAATAAACAAAAAAAAAGTTTTATCGCGTTAATTCGATCCATATTGCTTCTTTAATGTGATACATTTATCAAAACCAGTTTGACAGAACAACTTAATTAAAGAAATGGCTGTGTGTATGCAGTTTATAATGAATCATTATTGACTAATGAGTCGTTAGTTATTTCTTCATTAAGAGTGCGATGTGTGTCTAGGGCATTATCCTCTTAACTGGGCTGTCAAAGCTCATTAGCAGACATTGGTATAACTTTTGTGGAGATTTTTTTTTAAGAGATTCGGTATTCTAGTAAATTAAAATATCTGTCAAATATCTCTTAACATAAGAGCTCCTCATTGTTTTAAAATACAGAAATGTTGGATAAAAATTCTGTAAAATAAGTACATAATTGTATAATTCGTATAAAGGGTGTCCCAGAAATCAACGTCAAGCCGGAATAGGGCAATAGACCAAATCGTAACAGTTATCAGAAAAATATAAAAAACAAGTAAAAAAGCTAGAATTGGTCTAAGACCAATTCTTATGATACCCTAGATGAATGCCCGTATAAAATTTCGTATGATCACCGATCTATGCAAGTTTGATTTTTGAAGTGGTTTTTCGCATATATTTCTAGAACGGTTTGTCGGACAGAAAAAATGATTATAACCAATTTTATAGGATTTCGTATTCTAAAGAAGTTTTTAGTACAATAAAAATGTCTTGGACTGATCGTTTTCACAGTATACGTTAAAATCCTAAATTTTTATATGGCAACACCAAAAAGAAGTTGCCCGATTTAGTCCATTTTTGAAACTTTATTTGCTAGTACAAAGAAAACACCATGTACCAAATTTTAGCTCTCTATATCGATGTGTTGTCAGGCAGTGTCCAAATATATAGTGGAATACGAAAGTTTTGTATGGCAACCTCACGAAATAGTTGACCGATTTGTCTCATTTTCGAACTTAATTTTACTTTTTTTTTAAAGTCCGTGTACAAAATTTCAGCTCTCTAAGTATATGCGTTCTCGAGTTATCGTGCGTGTGATGATTTTTTAGCTCCTGTTGCTACAAGTCTTTACTTTTTTTCAATTTAATTTTTCTTATGTAATCGTGAATAGTGCTTATGTAACCTGTTTAAATTCTAAGCCAACTGTTCCAGCTTGGAAGAAAATGTCACATTTTGCCGAACCAAGAATAGAAAATTAATATTTCATCCAACTTTACCGGACTGTAATAAAAAACAGTATACTACAACAGTTTGGCAAGTAACTTTAAAAGTTGACGCATTTAATAAGGGATTCTCAACTGGTATAACACTTGCTACAACATTTCTTAGATTACACAAATAAAAAATTTGTTCTTCAAGAAACCCAGTTAAAAAACATTTCTTTTTCACCTACTAAAAATGATTCTAGTGTTCCCAGAGCTTCCCGTAAGATCGTAACGTTAAGATTCTAGTTTGAGTGAAATGGAGCGTCATTACATTAAGTGCGAGTGAGACAGATAGTGACACTTTCAAGTTAGAGATCCTAACTTTTTGTTGAATTTAGGGCAAATTTTCCTTTAGTTTAAAATTAAACACCAATTATTTGGATGCTAAGATTTTTTATTTACAGAAGATATTGAAACTGCCTTCCTTCAGCTGCAATACAAGTTCGACATCTTCTTAAGAAGGATCGGGCTATCAGACGGGCAAATCTTCCGTTGTTGACAAATTCAACTGCTTCTGTAATTCTGGAGCTCATGTTTTTGTAAGATTCGGTGAGCTATACTTTAAGGCACTCTTGTGCTTTCCTGGATTGCACGCACCAAAGTACTTGGGTCTACGTCCTCGTAAGGCAAGGAACTTTTCCTTCACCATGTACTTGGTTTGGAAGTCGGCCCTCTGTGGAGAGTAGACGATGCACATTTGTAAAAACTCAATGATTTGACGAGCTAGCGTCACTATCTTGCTCACTCACATTTCATGCAATGACTCTCCGTCTCACTCAAACCAGAATCTTAAAGTTACGGCAAGCTTTGGGTACACTACAATCATTTTTAGTAGGTGAAAAGAAATTATTCGAAACTGGGTTTCTTGAAGACATTTTTTTTCCCCGTAATCTAAGTAATATTGTAGAAAGTCTCGTACCATTTTGGAATCATTATTAAACGCTCCATCTTTTAATGTTACTTGCTAAAATAGTGTAGTACATTTTTTTTACAGTACAGTCGGTTAAAGTGGGGTAATGTAATTATTTGGAATGCAATGTTGTGTTGGGCAAAAATCTATCTATCTATCTTTTTATCTGAAACTGAGGCAGTTATGCTTTGACTTTTAACTGTAATTTACAGAAGGGTTATTAATGGTTACATCGCAGGAAAAAAACTGACGAAAAGTTAATATTTGCAGTCATAGGACTTGAAAGATCATCACAGGGTATCAGTTTTTAGAGTTATTTTTGAATTCTTATAATTTGAAAAATACATGACCAAGGTTATTTTCCATATTTTTCTGATAACTGTTACGAATTGGTCTATTGCCCGATTCCAGCTTGATGTTGATTTCGGGGGACACCCTGTATATTACATATATATATATAAATATGTACAAGTTTGTGAAATATAAATAATTATACAATTTGAACCATGCACAGAGGATAGTTCTGAGCAATATGAGAGACGACTTCAATCACTTTGCTATTTCTAATGCTAAAATCTATGATCTTTTGGCGTCCAAACAGTGGGGCGTCTTTTTCGCACTTCGTGTCAGGTTGTTAAACTACCCAAGTAGCCATTTGTGAAATTTGTACGACATATTATCGACAAACACTTGTCATTTGTCGACAGAATCACGTGACAAAAATGTCCAGGAAATGTGTTCAGGGTTTACATATTTCGTCTAACAATGTCACATTCATTACAAACAAATTTGTCATACTTTGTGGGTACTTTTGTCATAATATGTTTCAATATTTTTTGATAAAATTAAGCGACAAAAACTTCATAAAAATTGATCACAATTTTTTAACATTTTTAACCAATAAATGTGTTTATTTTTGTCGTTCATTTGTGTGATTTTGGTGGCATTTATGTCAGCTTTTATTTTCTTTCGGGGATTCAAATTAATATCTTATTTCATTCCAAGAGCCATATATTTCTTATAAAATGTTTGTATAAAATTATGTTTTCAAATTTTTTATTAAAGTTCTCTAAACGGTTCTCTGACGGTATTTCTTCTCTGCCGCATATTGATTTGCTTGTTCAACCTTTTAGTTTTTAACAGCTTTTGCATTATTTATTTTATATTTATATTGCCTGCTTAATATAAAATAAAACACCAAAAACACAACGAAAGCATCTAACAACAACTTTTGCGTTCACTACAAAATATCCAAAGTATCCAAAATGGCGATAACCCGACAGCAATATTTCACATGTCGACAAAATGTCATTCTCTTTCTGGTATAATTTGTGACCACCAATTCTTGTGGCACTGGTTTACACAAAATAGTGACCTAAAAAGGCTGTCAGAAGAATGTCTAAAATTTGTGACATTTAGTTGAAGCAATATTTCTAATCACATTATATATAACAATTATGTGACAGAAAGTTCACATATTTCTGTTGTCACATATTTTGGCTACTTGGGTAGTGTGCTCCTGGATACTTCATAATGTACATTTTCATAAATTGTCAGTTTACTCTCATCCTGAAGCAATCTCATAGGTGGTGTTTTCAGTGACGTCATGACTAAGGTCACTATCAACATTGGTATTAACATCTGGTTGTTCATGTGAAGGGAATATTATCACTTCCGCAGTCGCAAAATCATCATCATGCTCCAATATATCGTATATATCGTGTCATGTTAACCTACAACATGAAAAAACTACTTACAAAATACACCTATTACAAACAATATCTAATTTTTTACTACTTTAATTCCCAGTGGCAGATATTACTGCAACTCTGAAGAAACAGGCAAGAAATGTATTGCAAAATAATAAAAATTTAAAAGAAATTGATAATAATTTAACTATATACGTTTTCTGTATAAACAATTAAGCTGGTTATCCTTTTAGTCAAAAAATAATATAACTTACCTCGGTTGACTCACTTTAGTGTATCACCTCACCTCACTATTTATGAGCAACTACTGATTTCTCCAACGTAAGAACTTAAATATCAAATCTTCCAAGAAAAATATCTCATGAAAATGAAAAACAACAGCAATTTCCAAGAATTGTATGTTTTGAGTCACATAAAGAAGATAAAAATTTAATGGTTATAATCTTAGCAGGAAATTAATGAGTGTTAAACTTTGTTGATGTGGGGAAGTTTTACATCTACCCTTCAGGCAAGTTCAGGCACAACTTATAATCATTTACTATAATTCTCCTTTTTGCGAACTATTCCTTGATCTAAGGCCTATTATTCTTCAAACAAGGTTTGCAATCTAACCTCAAAGGCTAATCGAGCTTGTAAAATGGCTCAGTTTTGACTATCCACTTTAAGGCAGGACACAATTGACCAGTTTTAGTTGCGGTATCCGCAGGGTCCTAATAGCCTAGTCGGCTAAGGCTTATAACCATAGCACGCTGATAGATTGAAAAATAATATAGTAAGGCTATGAATCTGACTAGTTAGGACCTAGGAAGATAATAAAATAAAAAAATAATAATAATAAAAGAGTTTCTAATATATATTCGACAGAATAAAAGTGAAAATAGAGAAAACGAAGTTTTCCTATTCTTTTGGAAACATAATTTTTCCCAAAGACTTTCCATCAATTGGAACAGTTCTACACTACCCAAGATTACTACAATGGCCCCAACACACACATTCAGTATATGTATGATTATAAATGCTCCTAGCAGCTCTGCAAAAAGCGCAACGTTTCACATTGAATTAGTGTCGTCCTTCTAATGTTAGTCAAAACAAGATTCATTTCCAAGAAGCACTACCGTTATATCTTCCTTTTTTTCTGCATATTGTTAATGTCATCGTTCATTCGAGAGAGAAACAGCTTTCACCTGTCCTACATTCCTGTCAGCATCAATGCTCTTTGTATTCCGTATTTGTTGTTGAATTTTATCCACTTAGCTATTCAGCAGAATGTCAGGATGGAAAAAAAAACTGTTTTTCCTTTTTTCCATCTTTTTTTTCTTTTTCTTTTTTTTTACAAAATCATGATAAGTTCAAACACCTTTCTACCGTTTGCATTTGCATGGGCATGGACTCGAAACTCGAGCGTCGAGCTTTGACGGCAGCAGTGGGAACTGATTAAATTCAAAACGATGCAACTTTTGCCGTGGTAGTATATACTAAAAAGGGCATACACTAACCAGAATATCCCCATCGTCTTTGTACCATCCTGACCGGGTACAAAATAACCAACTTGAGTACATAGCGCTGAGGGTGCACACTCCAAAATGAGTTTGGAAAAGTGTGGGTTGTAAAATCTCAGCGAAAGAAGCTACTTTTTTCATTGGGGTTGGAAAACCGCACTAATACATTTGCATTTATTTCGTTACCGTTACCCGGCCCCTTCTGCCTTACCGAACTCACAAATATCACCCCAATCCATCCAACGTTGAATTCGCGAGCCCCATAACATTCTGCAGGCTTTCGGGCTGGGACTGGGAAACAAAAACAGTGAGCCAAACAACCCAAGGAATTTATTTTTAAATGAAAGAGGAGTTGGTAAGTGCAAAGCCTCCGGGGACTTTACAGCTTTGAGTCGTAAACTATTTTTGTTAGCACGGAACAGCACCCACCTCTCTCACCTCTCTGCAATAGCTACAACAACAGCAACAACAAAAACAACAACATACTACTCTCCAAGAGTGTAGGCAGGGCATGTGCACACTTGTAGACAAGGCTCCGTGTACAAGGATACAAAATTCACTTAATGTTTCGATTGCATGTTGCAATTATCAAAGTGGATATAAAATTTCTGATATCACACAAGTGGGACTTGCTTCCCAAACTGAACCGAGTTTCGTTTGACCTGGGGGCAGCTAACGGTAGAAAACTTATTCTAGCTTATGTGCTATAGTATGGAAGGGCTGCTAGAAGTTAACCCTTCAGGATATACCGGAATAGTTAGTTGTGAATACGCTGCCCTTTTGCATTGCATATTTCTGACAACTATGGGCTCGTAATTTTTTTTTTCTTTGTTTTTACCTCTGTGCTAAAAGTTCCATAGGAGCAGAGCAGAGCGAGGAATAGAAAAAAATTCTCCGCCATAAAGTATAGTCGGAATACGACTAAAGTTATAAAAACGAAGAAAAAGTAAAAAAATGAAACATGTAAGTGCAGATAGAAAGCTCTTATTGAATTGTAGAAGCTTAGACTTGGGCTTACTACTTGCACTTTATTGCTTAGGGTATCTGTCATCGCTGGGTCCTTTGGGTGCATAAATGACTTTTTTGCTATTGCTTGTGTGTTAGACGGAAAATACTAGAAGAATTTGTATGAATAATTCTGTAGTCGTAACTATGCTATTCATAGTCATAGGAACGCATCTTATAAGGGTGCTTGAAAGTTATTTAATTGATGTCAAGATTTACAATCGTTTTAAGAAAGATAAATAAGCTCAAGTCGTAGATGGATTTCTTTTTTAAATTGGATCAAAACGTAAGAACAGGCGCCATTATAATAAAATTCAAGCCAAGCTACTCGGATATTGGAAATAGTCATAATTTTGAGAAACTATCTACTATTAGCTAAGAAGAAGGAAAGAAAAACAGCAAATATTTTGAGGAAGTAAAAGAAAATTAAAATTAAATGGAAATATATTAATAAGAGAAATCAGAAAATCTTGCACAGATCCCATAGCACTCAAAGGGTACTATCTGACAAATTCCTTTTGAATTCGTTGACAGAAGCCGCACACTGAATATTGTGAGAAAGTGAATTCCATAGACAAGCAATTTGGACAAAGTAAGATCCTTCTTAAGTCAGTGTACTAAATCGCGGTAAGCTTAACCTAAGCCAAAACCTAAGCTCATTCCTCTCCTAGAACGCAAAACTTATATTTTTTCATAAAGATAAATGGGCCTCCTAGTCTGTATAAAATTCAATAGGAAGACTGATGTCATGATTTTTAATAAAGATAGAATTTAGAGTCTCAGTGATGAGAACCTAAATCCTCGGTTTCCAAGAGATTTTCCAGCGCAAGAGCGCTGTAATCAAACACAAAGGAAATTATATGAATGGTTTCCAAGAACATGTCCGACGCATTAGCGTCGGCGTTTTCAGTCGACGTTTGCACTTCACATGATGCAGTTATAGCGAAAAGAGTGAATTTTTTTGAAAAGCAAGTTTGAATCTAGAATTCCATTCAGGGCAGAATGGGAATCACAATCCGTGTTTCAACGATTGACAAACCCAATTAAAATTTATATACACTGATAGCTCTAAATCCGATGAAGGCACCGGAGCGGGAGTTTTCTGCGAGGAGCCTGATATTAAATTTGCCTTGCACCTTGAAAGCCATACCACGGTTTCTCAGCCAGAGGTCAAGGCCATTCTCGAAGCGGGAAGGCACTTCCTTAACTGAGACACTGGGAACATCGAGATAGCCATCTGATCAGACAGTCAAGCAGCTGTCAACACTTTATGTAAGCCCCTTATAACTTCCAAACTACTAATGGAGTACAAAGCCACCCTGAACTCCCTTTCTCGAAATAACAGGGTGATAGTGCAGTGGGTGCTGGGCACAGCAACATTAGCGGGAATGAAAGGGCGGACAAGCTTGCTCGTCTTGGTGTAGCCTCGGAGGATCCTGCCTCTATAATCGGGATTGCACCAAAAAACCTTGTTTCTATTATTTGAAGTTGAGCTGATCGCCAGCACAGTGGCCTTTGGTTAGGGGATCCCTCGGGTGGAACAACAAAGGAACTGTGGGGTAAGCCAAACCCAAATCAAACGAATATGCTCTTAGGACTCAACAAGCCAACCCTGAGGACTCTGGTGACCATTCTCACTGGGCATTCCTCCCTCAGAGGTCACCTTCACAGGATGAGACTTGTTGACGATCCTACATGCAGGCGTTGCGGAGAGGAGTCTGAAACAGTAACCCACTTTCTTTTTCACTGTCCGGCACGTTGCAGATTTCTTGGTTCATACCTCCTGGACAAGTTACACGACGGCTAGGAGGGCTGAGGGAAAATATTGAAATTTATAGGAGTGTCCGGTTGGAACCTATGAGCGTCAATGGGCCTTGATTTGGCCTACCTTTCGGGAAATCCCTCGTAATCCCAAACCTCTATTTCAATCAATCAATCAATCAATCAAGTCTGATATAGGATATGTAGAGGAGCGCTAGATGAAATGGGCTGAAGTATTTCTTACAACTTTTGAGAAATCTTAGACATTTCGATGCTTCTTTGGTAACAGAGTCGAGTTGATCTGTCCAGTTTAACTTACTGGTAATATTAATTCCAATAATGCTTAGTGACGGTAAATCGGGAATTAATGCTCCATAAAAAGAAACGGAAGTGATTAAGTGATGTTCTTCTTTTAAAGAAATAAGAGAGTTTTGGATCTCAGATACATTGAATCCAACGCGACTTGCTTTGCTCCAAGCGAGGATATTATGAAGGTCATTAATCAATGATCTAATCAGGCAATCTCGTTTGAGACATATGGCAATCCCTCTGGAGTCCATAAGAATGTCATAGGAGTAAGCGAAATCAAAGGTATTGTCACTGACAAAACTATGGATGGGATTGAAAGATTGAAAGATGATTAATGAAAATTAGGAAAAGAGACGGATAAAAATTGAGCCACACCGAAGTTTATAAGATGAGGTTCAGATGTAACGTCATCTAACTTGTATTAATCGACCCGATAAAAAACTTTCAATTCATAACATAAGTGGAAGGGGAGACGAAGTGCTTTAAGTTTGGCTAAAAGAGTAGGATGCCGGACTCTATCAAAGGCCTTTGAAATATCTGAAGCAATATTTTTGGACTTACCAAAATTACGCGGAGACTACGGTACCAAGTTCAAACGTTCCGTAAGAAAAGTAAGTAAATCTTCACATAAGCGTCCATTTCGGAAGCCATATTGGCAATGGTTTATGAGTTGATTAGTTTTTAGATACTTGATTAATTCGAAGTCAATTATAGATTCAAAAACTTTAGGGAAACGAAATGATTGCAATTGGTCGATAATTTGAGCAATCGCTAATCTCTCCTTTTTTGGGAATAGGCTAAACGTGGGCATTTCGAAGGCTACCAATCGAATAAGACAGGTACAATAACTTGCGCAGAGGTTTAGGTTAAGGTTTAAGTTGAGTGTTGACTTTAGCTAGGGTTCGCCTCTTCAGAAGGAGGATGATGAACTCGTTGATTTACTAAAATTGCATCCTCCCATTTATAATATAAAATTAAAATTTTATAAGAACTTTGCAATGAAAGACAACATATGGGAAGAAGTTATTGCAAAACAGTTAAATAAAAGATGTAAGTCTATGAATTTTTCATATATTTAATATTATCTTTAATTAACTTAACTTAATCTGGCAAGATATTTATTTTGCCACGGCCTTTCCTAATACTAAAATACGTTTTAAGAGTTTCACGCATTTGTTTTGACAAATAATTTGTTTGTCGATGTTGAGCTGCCTTAAATGTTATCAGATTTTTTTTCCGGAAGAGATGGTCTTGTTTTATTAAATTTTTGAATTCCTCAGCAAATTGTGAAGTATGCAAGCTACAGTCAATAACTTATCAAACATATTAGGTGGCAAGGCAATGGACGTATGAAAGAAACGGAAATAATCCCAAAAGAATCTTCTGTCGTCCGTCTTGCACGCGAATGTCGACAGTTATACGTAGCTTTTGGAATAGGGGCAGGAGCAGCATTTCTTGATATAAGTTTCGCAGAATAAGATTTCGTAAAAATCCCATAGCGTAGTTTCCACGACCATATAATCTGTCGTGTCCCATATTAAAAAACAACACCGAATTTACTATTACTTATGATTTTATTCAACAAAACTGACCTAAAGTATCAATTTTGATCACTGTTACACTGGCTTTCATCACTCCTATATTACCATAGTAAATCTAACGTAAATTTTACAATTTTGGCGATGTTAATGTAAATGTGATAACCAATGTATACATGACGTTATTTTGATGTATTTGTTACAATAATGTCACCAATATGACATTGAGTTAAATTTTACGTATTACTTACAGTAACGTTGCAGATGTTTCAAAATGTGACATTAATGAAGCAATACGTACCATAATGTTATTGTTAGTAGTATGACATTGAGGTTACCGTCAAAGATATTACGTTAGCCTTTCGCAGTTTGTTATTACTATGTAACTTTGAGGTATATCTAACTTCAAAGTTAAATTTGCCTTAATATTACTTTTCCCGCATATGTTGACAGATCCATACGTGCGAGATATAATGGATTCGCAAAAAGTTATTAAGAAGAAAACACGACCGTATAAATATACGGGAGAATATTATCGGAAGGTTAAACTAAAAGTACGCCGATGGAAAGTATTACGTAGTGCAAGCTTAAAAATAAAAGAAAGAACATCTCTTTTCGATCAGACATCACCAAGCACAAAGGATATTACAGTTGAAACAGGTAATTTATTTGTGTTCACATATATTTCTATATGTTATGAATGTTAACACAAAGTTAATATACTCTGGTTTCATCTGGGGTATAAGAATATGCAAAATGGTAAATATATAATACTGACGTACTTTATTTAACAGGAAAGTCTGGAAAGATAAAAGAAGGAGACATTACATTTTTGTTATCATAATAGATGTAATCGGCATGTTCATCATGAACGTAACGTTCTTCAGAAATAACATCTTCGTCTTGTAGCGTATTAGATGCAGATGGTTCCTCACCATCGGATTGTAAGTGTGGTGTAGGTAACTGACGTATATTACGCACAATTTTGTCTCGTCCTGCAACACCCACAACGTGTACAGAACTATCAGCGTTCCTTGCTATACCTACTTCAATTTCTGAATTATAATCAGTTAGCATTGTATCCATCTTACTTATTAATCCAGGATGCAACCGAGCTTGTTTCTTTTTAGTAAAGTACCTGTAATAGTTTGTACATAGATAGTAAAAAGGGAATTCGTAAGTAATAAATGCTTTCAATTTACCGCTGCTCTCCATCTGTATCCGAAAATGAAGCAAGCAACGCTTCACGCTCTAGTCCTTCTTTGAAATTATTTATGGAATTACAGTTTTTAAGCACACATTTAATTTTATGTCAGTTTCTACTGGGTGGCTCACACTTCGAACGAAGATCGTCGATTTTTCTGCTCGATTTCGGTGGCCAAAATAATGTGGATCCTTTCACCCAACAAGATGGTACACATGTAACGCATGTATCTCCGCCTTCAACTGTAGTCACAATTTTAAACATTGAAATAATTTTGTAATAATTCACTTGTCGAGACATAAAGAAAAACACAAAAATTTTACGCGCACTGAAGTATTCAAGATGCCAATGGTGAACTGACAGCTGTCAAAGATTTCATTTATGTTATATTAAGACCAGTATTACATTAAAATAACTTTAAAGCCAAACTTACATTACCGCAATTGAAACCTGATTTCAATCAAGTTCCTTGTGTTTTTATATGTAAGACATGCAACGTTAATTGCAACATTGTTACAACAAAGGTAACTATACCTAACATTTAATCTCTAACACACTTCGACGTATATGTTATGTAAAGTTGAGTTTATTGAAACCGCAATGAAATGAAAAAATCATGGCGTCAATAAATTATCCCAAATATGGCGGACATTCTAAAAGTTATTGAAATTGAAGTTTTTTTTGTTTTTAATTCAAGCTAAAACCAAAAAATTAATAATTTTTTATACTTCTAACCCTTCCGAAGATAAAGAAATAAAGAAAACTGAAAAAAGCGACGAATTGTCAAAAAAAAAAATTTTAGAAATTTATAAATTATTTTAATAAATCTACAATTTTACGGAAGCGCGTAGTTTTTGAGGAGGTATTTAATATGTTTTTATCAGAAAAGTGGAGTTCGTTTGAAATTTCATATCATATAATGCCTTCTAATCTCAATATTTCCAATAATTAATGTCATATCGTATCCATTATCTAAATAATAAAAATGTCACATACGATATAGCTAGTTACCAAAATATTAAGTTCTTGCTAACCCTACGCATACAATTTTACCTGCATTTTACCTTACATATGTAAATCCTTTTCCATATACTTTCGCCATTTGTATGCGCGTTTTTCACATTAACGTAAACTTTACGTTAAAATGATCGTAACAGTTACATTACCACGCCAATCTTGAGGTAAGTTTAGTTACATAGACGTAATTGAAGAAATCAAAGTTACATTATTGTAAGTAACGCTTGAAATCACCACTTTGTCACTGTTACAAAATTCATATGAGTTTTTTGCGAAGTTACATACATTGTGAGGTAACTGCAATTTTAATGTAAGTTTAGCTTATGGTTATTATTACAAACCGGTTACAAAAATTGCTGATTGGGAACCGCCATCTCCAACAAAATTCAACTTCTAACTGAGCAACCTGATCTACCGAATCGACCGTGCTCACCTCCTCCATTTAACTAGGCGGAAACGACTTTGACCCAGTGACCAGTGCAATACCGTGAAATCATAATTACAAAGTATTACGTCAATCATTGCTGACAGCTGGAGACCCCAATAATGCAGGTAAACAAACAGTGAGACCAGCTGAGTATTTCACTATGCGAAGTGAATTACTTAACCGTGACTCAATGCCTAGTCAGATACAGCGCCAGGCATTTTACTGTGCGAAGTAAAATTCCTAGTTATTGCAAATCGTTTAATTACTGGTACACTTGCTGCTAGTTCGAGTCCCAATTCCCAATTCCACCAATTGATATATGGGGTCACGACAGAACCAATATCAATAGTGATAAATCGGCAATGGGCATTTGTAATTGCAAGCAATTCAATAGAAAAATATTCCTTATAGTTGAAAAATGATGATCCGGAATTCTTTGGACACTTTATCCTCACGTGCTTTCCGTCGATAGCATCACAACAATTGGAAAAACCACAAATTTGAAAATAATCCTCTGCTACCATCTTCAGACTGTGTTCCGTTGGCATTGGAATATTTTCTTTTAACACTTTGCTTTTCTGCATAATAATGCTGACCCAAGAATGACTTACTCGGAATTGAAAAGCCAACGATCGCAATGACTCCCCAGTTGCCATGAACCTAAAAATTCGTTTCTCCGACTATTTTCAATTCAAAAACGTGAAAAGGCTCCTTCTTCTCTTCTTTTCTGAAATATTTCATTTACGGAATTTCTTTTAATTAGACTCAAGAATAACAAATCTTCTTTATCTACATCTTCCGGTTGTAGCAAAAAAAGTTCACATTCAACTTCATTCTAGCAATAAAATTTATATTTTGGTTGTATCCACTAGAAATTTCACACACGACTGGTTTATTATTTCTTTGGAAACCACACGCGACGGCGTTGAACGCCAGCTTAGTAGAGCTGGCGCGTTTGCGTTGCATTTTTGCGTCAGCGGAGTCTCTTGGAAACTATAGCTTAACAGGAGTAATGTGGGCAAATCGGCACAGTTTAAAAATGAATTCAAAAACAATCATTAAAAGCAACTGCAACCTCATGTTTTCCCGGGGAGTCAAGCTTTGGATAAATTAGATTGCCGTAAATAAAATAGGGCAACAAAAGAATCTTAACCAATATCAAACCTGAGTTCGTAGGTAAAATATTAAAAAATATCCAAAGTCTTCGCAAGCCACGATAAATTGTACCAAACTATCCCTTAAAATGATCAGAACACTTCAGGCAATACATTTAGACTTCACTACCAGATTAGATACCAAGTCAATAAAAGACAACATTACGTTATTGAGCCTAACAAAGGGTATATCATGAAAGACAGGATGTAACCTGCACAAAATTAAACACTATGCCTTATTAGGATTGAGAGAAAGCTTATTATCATTTGGCAATCTGTCAATTGTAGCAAGATCATCATCGATTCTGAAAATACAATTCTCAGTTAAACCTAGAGTTCTGCTCAAGTAAAATTGAACATCATCGGCATACAGATCTAACTCTTTACATTATATATGAAATCAGCGATATCATTAATATACAGACAAAAGAGGAGCGGCCCTAATACCGATCCTTCCGGTAACCCTTGAAAAAAAAGCAAAAAATGAGAAATGTGGACTATTAACATTTATGTCTTGAAAACGGCTTGTATGGAAACAACTTATAAACTTGTCCAAAGAAGAAGAAAAGCAATAGTTAACGTACAACTTATGTAATAGTTTTGAGTACACTACGAGTACATTATCAAAAGCGTGTGTAGAAAAATCAAATAAAACATGCACGCCAATTTCGCCTGCATCAGGAGTTAAACGGAGATCAGTAGATACCTTTAGCAAGGCAGCCTCACGACTGTGCCTAGCATGAAAACCAGATTGATAACTCGTAAGCAGATTATGTTCATTTGGTAACAAATTAGAATTTCCTAGACCTTGTCCAGTAAGCTAAGAATGCTAATAGGTCTGAAGCCAAACAGGTTAACTGAGGCAGTTTTCTTAGGTATAGGTATGATCCATGTTACAGAGAATACAAGGTGTTCTCATTACGAACCACATTCTACCATTACGGGACAAAATGACGTGTAATGTACAGGAAAGCATGGTGGGTACACAATACTCCCTCTCCTCTCTCTGTCTTTTCTATATAAATGTATATACATTAGCGGACAAAATTACGTCATAGCACTTGTGTCAAATTTAATGAGAAAACCTTATATTCTCTGTACCGTGGGTATGACCCTACAACTGTCACGGAAATAGGATATATATGCGGCTATATACGGAAACAAGTGTTTTACAAAGCTTCGCCAAAACCAACCGCACAAGACTTTAGACAAAAGATACCTTCATAAGGCTCATCATGCTAGATGCACCGGAAATAAAAACAATTCATGATTGTTCCCGTAAGGGATAACTCTCAATGCAACGAGATGTGAGGGAGAAACAGCAGTACCGGAACATGCATTAAAGTGCTTATTAAAAGCCTCTGGTTCAAATAATCCGTCAGGACACAAATCACAGCACAGAGAGATCGGGCATATTTAGTTCGAAAATACGCCGAAAGGGGACGAAAGCAAAGAATATCAGATAACCTCAAAGAACTCAACTCAACTCAAGTAGTGATGCACAAAGCTCTTGCAAACTGCAAAACGTATACAGCAGACAAAAGAAGGAAGATTTCTGATTTCAATATCATAATTCAAAGAATCTTGGCAGAAATCAGTACGTGCGAGACTTTATTAAAAAAAAAATCGCAAGAAAAGCGAATTCATAAAATTTTCAAAAAACTCAAAAAATTAGGAGTGGTGGCATAGTTACTGAATCCTTACCGAAACCTAGCTATATAAAAGAAGATGTTGATTCCTAAGTAATCAAAACACAGATTTCTTTTTCGCAGATAATCCAGGTATTACACAAAGAGAGATAATTGGCATCGGCAGCTCAGTTAGTTAGCACGCCGACAACCGTTCCAAGGATCGTCTTTTCAATTGCCATCTCGACATGGTCTTGCACTTTTCCTCTTATATATTTATTTACCTTTAAACTTTAACAGATTCTCTTTCCCATATTATCAGCAAAGAAACATTTGCGGGGTTTAATACGTACATTTATAAGGCTTTCACCGTATGGAGAGAGAGGAGTTATCGTAGAGTCAAACGCAAAGAATTTTGAAACTGACCTTTTGTTTTGTTTTGTTGAAAAGAGGTAAAAGGAGAAGAAAAGCTGAGAAAATCATAATCAGCTGATGGCTGTCGCTGCTGACTTAATTGGAAAATCACTCCACTTTTCAATAAATTCAGTTCAATTTAATAACGGTAGGCGACACTTTTACTACAATTTCACTAAATGAAGTAAAATTTGCTTCATTTGAAAATAAATCAAACTGTTGCAAATTGGTTCTTGATGGATGTCATTTGTATGATGCACTGCACATTTCACTCCATTTAATTAAAAATTAATTCATTATGGACATAGTATGTCTAGGGTATAATTCTTGACTCGAACCCATAAGTATGAAGAATAAGAATTACTTGGAAGAGAATATCAAATTTTAACAGAACGCATGTCCACTGAGAGATCCGGAAATGAAGCTATCGCACAAAATGAAAATGTCTGACAATAAACTGCTTTGCTGACCTTTATCCTTCGTCGGGTCTAAGGAGATTGATAGTTATTTAAAATTTAAAATTCGGCATATAGGAATGTGTAAATATTTTGTAAATGTTGGTATCAAACGGGAGAGGTGATGGTATGGACGTGGAGTTCCATCTGCCAGTCGAAGCTGATAGGTCACTCCATGATAACTTCTTGGGAAGGCGGCAAGCTAGCACCTGGGATATTTGTGGAGAGTATAGGGTGCGTTAGTAAAATGCTATACTATCATGTACATAAAACCAAATAGGATGCGTGCATTTAAAAGAAACTAAGGTGACTGCACACCTCCAGTACTGAAGCGACCAGACACCACTTACCTTTTGAGATTGTAGGAGATTGTAATGAGGATCCAATGCTAGCGATCCTCGTCGAATCGTGCCCCAACCCCCCTAGGCACTCTTGATTATGATGACCCTTTAGACCTGAAAGCCAGAAGAAAATGAAATGGGAACTCTGATCGGAGGAGAGACAAAAGTAAAATCTTCACAATAACGACTCTTAATAATAAAGTTTTTTTTCTATCTGTTACATTGATACATTACTTAAATTCCACCCCTAGCACTTCCTGTCTAACTTCCATGGACATTGGGCACTGAAAATTAAAGAACTGAACGACGCAAACCCAATGGGATTCTCTTAAACACGAAATTAATTGGCAAGATATATAGCAACTAACTAAGGGGGCTCCTCGAGTATCGGGTCTCTCATCAAAGCGGATGTTTATAGGAAGCATCAGCAGAGATGGGAGAACTTGAGTACTTGCAGGTGTGCAAAACTGTTTCTTGATGGGCCCAATGGGAATATCTCCGATTTTCTTATGGGGCTCGGAACGAAACAATGTAGAACTGTGGTTGGCATCATCACCGGCAACAGCTCACTTCACGCTCATCTTAGAAGAATGGGAGTTTTTGACAGCCCTGAGTGTCTGTCCTGCCTGGAGGGAGATCCTGAGACAACCGAACACTTTTTGTGTGAGAGCTTCCGCCCGGAGAAGACTTGATACTCTAGGGTTTGCCCTTCTATCTGTAGATGAGCTGAAAAATCGTGCTCACGAAGACCTGCTGTGCTTCATAAAGAGGACAGGAAGGTTTTGGTGAATGGCCTTCTAGCAGGACAGCACGACTGGGAGCAATGGCCTCCGGGCTTGGGATGGGTTACTCCTGTTCACCTGCTTCTTTAAAAAAAACTACGGGCGCTTCACCGAATGTCTGTCAGTCTACCGAGATTATGATGATTTTTACCTATCAAAGATGCGATAGACAATACTTTTGATAATAAATATTACTTCAATAGGATAATAAAAAGTCCTTTTTTCTCTTCCATCCTCTACTACCTAATGTCTAGCCAACCTCAATCCCCAATTTCCGGTATCTCCCTAACCTATTTTCCTACATTTCGCCAACGTGGAATTCTTTCTTGACGGAACAGCCAATTTTGAAACACATATAGGAGGTTAGCTAAAGAGCTATGTATATAGAGATCTTCCAGTCAGGCCGAAATTTCTGAGGTTGGGTTAGCATGCGACCATAACATGCAAATTAACTAATGATCACATTAGACTGATACAAAGCAAGGGATTGTTTTGAAAAAAGTTCTACGAATGGACAATTTTAGTTTTCGATCAAAAAGCGATGATTCATAGTTCGGTATGAAAGGGGTTTCCCTAAATTTCAATTAGCCGGACCTTTTCCATAAAGTGTTAACACGTTTACATGCAAGATCAAAATAAAGAATTGACTAGCTACTCCATTCGACTGAAATTGGAGACTTGAATTAAGCGAATCAACATTCCATGAAATCCTAGTTTACATTTCATTTTTGTATATCGAATCATATTTTGAACAATTTGATAAGGCGTGTAAACGTGGTCGATATATGCATAACATAATAAAGTTCAGATGTCCCATTTCAAATTAATTTATTTCAGTGGAAAGTGGTAATGAGTTTTGTTTACTCTTTCGAGACCCATACAATACACGAGTCTACGGGCAATTCTCAACCTACTGCATATGTGGAGAGAAAATTAAAAGACATGTACTGAAGTACTGTCAATTTCTGGCCTAAAGCCGAAGATAAATCAATATATATCCACCAGCAACTTATTGGCATCTGAGTTCACTGTAGTGTAGACAGCAGTCAGTTTCAGGGTTCATTGCTGTCCTGATGAGATCGCCCTGTTACTACTGATCGAAACACTTGCACACACTACCTTGATTTATTTAAATTAATTTTATTTCAAAACAGTTCCAGTTCATTGGGATAATGCAAAATATTTGCTCAAATCCATATCATAGCATTTGCTGAATTTTTATACAAGAAACAGATAAGTATAACTCATCTAGCCCCGTTTTCACTTCTAGAGAGGCAAGGAAGGCGGTACACTTTCATTACCATTTTTCATCCTCCTTCCAAGTACACCTGCTTCAAATTCGACTTCCTCTTAAGAAAGAACCAGGCCAGCTCTTGCAATAAAATGCTACAAAATGCTATAAAATGACTCTGCAGTTCTGAAATGAGCCAAATTTCCCTGTTTCATTCCCATAATCAGCAGCAGAGCCTAAAAGCTTTTGTAAATGTTTTCGAAGCATCCATTAGGCGCTAAGTAAATTCCTTTTCTGCATTAATTCACCAACGTTGGGAAGAGAGGTGGGGGGGGGGGGTTGTTAGGACAATAAATGAAAGAGCGGAATTATGTCAGACCATCAAAATGTATCAAGCATGCTACCTGGCAATTAGTCTGCAGTCAAATTTGCATTTCTGGGTATCATCACTTGACTCAGAGTTGGTTGATTCAGTTTGGGTGTGGACGGGCACATTTGAAAGTTTTATATAAGTTCGGTTATTCCTTCTGGTTTTGTCATCTTTGTATGCATGTATCTTAGCCAGCCCAAGATTTCTTATACTAATCATGTTACTCCCTCCCATGAATAAGTCTCACTTTCCACACTTTTGATTTTCAATTCCGTAAACTTGACGTAGTCTTCCTTGGGCATATACTCGTAGTTTTTGGGGTTTCGTATTCCATGTTGTAAGACATTAATTGAGCTCCTCAAGAGTCACCAATTAAAATTCCTTTCATCTAGACTGCCTCTCATAGTTTTATCTTTTGGCCTGACCATTTTGCGGCTATATTGGGTGCTGACTTTCGGTTTCACTCCAGCTATACATCTCGAGCGTATCCCTTTCTTCTCTTCCCAACTCCAATATCTACTTTGGCGAGCAAATATCTTATGTATAACTCCGAACATAGTTTCGTGCATAATTTTTGGTCTTGTTGGGAAATTTTCTTGTGGTGAAACTTTCGAAAAACTGCTGTTAAAGGATCCAAGGAATTATTAGTGCGGTCAGAATATCTTGAAATTAGTTTAAAGTTCATGAGTTTAGGGAAGTGATAGATGAAACTTGAGAATGATAAAAATTCCTAGCATTTTGCCAAAGTATTTACTCTGTTCGAACGCATATTATGTAATGCATATAAATTTTAGATTAAATATGTGTGCATGTGTTGGTGTATCAAATTGCTTGTATCTAGTTTGCAAGTAATCTGAATCTGATCAATCAGTCAATTAATTAAATTTAATTACTATAGAAGCTTGGGTGCTGCCCGAGGCTAACAGAATACAAAATATATTATGCCTAATATATATATATATATATATATACATAAATCTTGTAAACGTATAACGTTAATCTTGCTAAAGACATTTCTGATATTTTTGTGATATCAGTTTTTTTAGTTAATTTTTTTTATCCACAGGCTACCACGTAATCATAGTGATAACATGACTTAAATATCCCAAACTTACTGGGAAGATAAATACTTGTAATTCTTTGGCTACCTTTATTAGAAAGTTAGAGTTAAACAAAAGAAAAGGATCCAATTGGTCTTTCTTACTTAGATCAATAATATTATAACGTAACTGAAAATAAAAGTTATATAAAGTGAAGCCCAAAAGTTTTATATGGCAACACCAAGAAGAGTTTGCTCGATTTAGATAATTTTTGACATTTTATTTAGTACTTTTATGAAAACGCTGTGCACAAAACGTCCGCTCCGTACGTTGACGGGTTCACAGGCGCTGCCCAAATATATAGTGAATAAGTACCTAACAATAATTTTATAATTTTTTTACCGGGTAAAGTTAATATTTGTTCAACAGGCCTCTTTAGGACTCTTCGATACCAACAAAAACAAACAAAATCATTAAAGAAAATTCTTTATTAATCCTATCCCAAAAAATTAAATTGAGTGACAAATGGACAAATAAAAATAAAAGAATGGAAAAATTATAGAAAAATACGAAGACTAGAAAAAATAGAAAAATTTAGAACAATGGAAAGAATTTAGACTAATTCAAAGTGAGTTCAAAGTGAATTAATCTGTGTATGCCAATAGGCTAAAAAAAGCCAGCGTTTCATATCAGCAGGAACTCTTCAGTATGGCTAGACGGTTGAAAAGATTGAACTAATTCAATTTCATATAAACCCAAGATAAAGATACACGGTGAGAGACTTTTGGTCTCCGGTCTCCGATTTACAGATACTAAAATCTTCGAAATGTTTACACGGCAAGAGACTTTTGTCCCTTCCGATCAAAAATTTGGTCAATGGAAAGCATAATAAAAAATCTCTAGAGACACGTCGCCGAAGTGTATATTAGAAAAGGGACACTCATACAACTTTAGGCCCGAACCTCCTAGTCATGAGAGATGCCTTAAACGATATGTTATAATATTCTGCACAAATCTTTTATTAACAATATTTATTTCAATTCATCATAGGAAAGCTTTGGCGATCGGATGTAGCTTGACCAACTTTCTTGGGTGAAAAAGTGGACTTTTCTACTTCCCGTGATTGTGCGGAATTGGTGCGTCATGGAAAATGACTTTCTATGAGAATATGGCCATGGAAGAAAGAACTGCAAAAATATATCCGAAATGTAGTAACTGGAATGTATGTGACCCAAGTGCATGAAAATGGGTTTTTCGGCGGAAAACATCCCGAGCAAGTTTTCTCAATCTTGAAAAATATACGCCACCCGATAGTACTCGGCGAGACCTTTAATTCGGTATGCAACAGGTGGTATTGAAACTTCCCCTCGGCGGAGGTTCCTACCCCCTGCCCTAAAAGAATGCAGAGAAAAAGTTTATCCCACGATTTTTAGTTGGTAATGAGCTGAGGCGAACAGTGAAACCCGTTGTTCGATCGGACGTAGCCCTACCGAGTTGAGCAGCTCTAGTATGCGAAAAATCTAGTACCTCAGTTCGAACAAAAAGAAGAAAATACTAAAAAGTGATTATGGGAATCGCTATTATATCCTCCGAGTATAGGAATGTGGGCACTCAAACTTCTTCTCAGGACGTAAGGAACTCGGTGCTGTACTAGATTTTCCAAAATTTTACTAGATTAAACTGTGATCTAAAATGGCCTAAAATGTGCATTCCCCTTTGAGTTTGGTCTCCAGAGATATCCAGAGATCTTTGTAAATTGTCCAGCAAGAATTTGTTAGACAGCATTATTTCTAGTGATGAATCAAACTTTCTGCCCTAAATCCATTATATTAAAGATAAGTTTTTTTTATTAATTTCTTTGTAACAATTTGTCAAACTCACTCCACTCTATTCGTTTTCCTTTCCGAGTAGACCTGTACTTAACTGATCAGAATACAGAAATAGTCTCCCGAGACCTGCTGACGATAAATGAGCAAGTTTCAGAGACAGGAAACCGAGGCTGGAGACCTGTTTGTTTTAAAATGCAAGACAGGAGACCGGAGATCAAAAACGTTTCTAGGGTCTAGGTCTCTCTAGAGGTTTTTTGCGTCTCCGAAGTGTATGCATGGGTCCCCGGAGACAAAAGTCTCTCACCGTGTAACTTCACCTTCAGAATAAACTCTGTGTAGGAATTATATGAGGTAAACTCTGTATTTTACATGCCCAAGGAATAAAATCACATTTATTTTATAATTCTTTTACCCGATGCTTTTTTTAGACTATTGTTGGCCTACACAGATCAACTCACTTTCAATTAACTCGGTTTGTTTTCATTGCTCTAAATATTTCTATTGTACTTATTTTCCTACATTTTGCCTTCTACTATTTTCATTTGTTTTCGAGTCAATCAATTTTGTTTATTTTTGGGATCTGTTGACGAGTCGAAAATATTCGAAATTTGGTCATCCTAAACAAAATGCTTGCGTGATATAATAAATAAAATAAAATCCAGCTTTTCATTGGAACCTATCGGAGAATCCCATAAAGGCCTAGTTGAACAAATAAAGTACCACAAAAAAGTTAAATAAACAAAAAAGCTAGAATTGATCTGAGACCTACCCTAGATAACTTCCCGTATATAATTTCGTATTGTCAGCCATCTGTGCAAATTTGTTTGTTGAAGTGGTTTTTGCATATATTTCTAGAATGGTTCGTCGGCCAGTAAAAAGGATTATGAGCAATTTCATAGGATTTCATATATTGACGAATTTTTGGGTACAATAGAAACGTCTAGGACTGATCATTTTCACATTATTTGTAAAAATCATAAATTTTTGTTTGACAAAACCAAGAAGGCGTTTACTTACTATTTTTATGTAAACGTCGTAGTCGTATACCAAATTTTAGCTGTCAATATCGGCTCGCTTTCGGCAAGTGTCAAAATATATAGTGAGAAACGAAATTTTTGTATAGCAACCCGCACAAAGGTGTTACCCGATTTGTCCCAGTTTCGAACTAAGATTTACTTTTTTTTTAAAGCCAGTGTGCAAAATTTCAGCTCTCAGAATAAACGCCTTCTCAAGTTATCGTGAGGACGGACCGGCGGACAGATGGACATGCATAAATCTAAGTAACTTTTATTATTATGCTTGGGTATTCAATCCATTATTATTTCTATGCATTACAAAAGGATTTACAAAGTTAGTATTTCCTATGATTTCATCATCTATGGTATAAAAATGGGATATCGTCCAAGTCCCTTTGAAAAGGAGAAAAGATTAACTCTTTGGCGAGTAGCTATCGTCCAGCGTATTCCTGTTTCAATAGTGTCGTCTTATTCAGGAACAATATCAATATTCAAACCACTGGGGAACTTCAGCGAGTTACACTTCCGCCCTACTAGAACTATTCGGTTGTGTCAAACCAGCAATCATCGATAGCGAAGTCTTCAGCTATCTTTTTGAACAATTCCAAGAGAAGAATTCGGGGATCAGGTTGTCCCAATAACAAGCTGCCAAATTAGTTTGCCGAACGGCAATGGAGACGAAACGTTGTACCAAGAGGAGACTGACAAATGACAATCTATTTGTTTTCTTGCGATTTGCTAGTGATTAGGTTGCCCCAATGATAACCTAATGCATCACATGCCCATGAAATAAACGTTATTTACTTAAGGAAACTTTGAACTTCCCAAGAAAAATTAGGTGAAGTCCTTTTCCTGAAAAGTTGTTTTCAAGAATAATAATATTGCGCATTCTCGATTTTTTTTTCTTTTTTATTAATTTAATCTGCAATGATTTTTGATGAAGCTGCAGAAAGGAGTAAATTAAACTCCATAAAGTTTGGATGGAATTATTTTTCAAATATAGCGCATATATTTAATTCAGAAAACTATGTACGAAAATTGGTGAAGTGTGTTGAGTTGTTCGATTATAGAAAGTGTGAACAGTAATTGATTAGGGGGAGTACGCCGATAAATTCTTTGGAGTATCCTGATTACAGTTTTGATTGGAACTCCCACTCTAAAATAACTCCTTCTTCCTAAAATTTCCATTTGAAAAGTTTCCGCATTTCGAAGGAAGTGTTGTCACTGAAATTTTCATTAATTCACTCACAGATATCCTAGGATTAAACTGGAGTACTGATTAAAAAGAAAAAATGATGAACATTTATAACAGTTATGCAACGTATTACGATTTATAATCAAATCATTCAGTAATTGATCCTTATCCACAACATCCTTTATAAAAATGTCATACACCATAAGGACATTATTTCTTTAAATATGAGCCGTTAATAAGCCGAAATTAATTCAATATCTGCTTCCATCTAGAATTTTTTGTTATTTTTATGTTAAGCGAAAAATGAAAAAGTTCAATTTCCACATAATACGTGCGATTCCTACGTAACGTACTTCAATGGAATATTTAGAAAAATATTTAAGAACGACAAATATATGCGATAAGAGATGAGAAAACCTTCAAAGATTTCGCAATAAAATTCCTTTCTCCTTGAAAATTAATTAGTTAAAGATTTCATTAATAAAAAAAAAGTCTTCTTCTTTGCATCAAAGTAAATATAAATTTTGCGAATAAATTCTCGAAATTTTTGTCATGCAGCGATCTTATTCCGCGTTTGACAAATTTTGCTTTGAATACGTAAATCTTTGAAAATTGGTACACAGTACGTTTTCGTTTGATGTATCTACAAATTGAAACGTCTCAAATTTTATTAAATATTTTTAATACTTAGGTATCAGACAGAATTGCATCAGTTAGATATTTGTGGATATAGGGAGTGTTTTTTCAATAAGTATTAGCAGTATTGCAATTAGATATAAATTTATGATAATCAGTACCAACCAAGGTGGTTTAGCCAAATATTAAATTATAAAAACAATTGAAAATGTGATAATGGTCTAAACCCTTGTCATATTCGCATTTTTTGTTAAGTGCTAGTAGTCCAGAGATGCGATAATCTGAAAGCAAAGAAATTTTATAGTTAATCATTTAATTAACTAGGAAAATAAATTATTAGTTTTGTTGTCCGGATCAAGTGTTGTCCTCAGGTTCCAATAGATTGTTGCTGCAAAAGAATTTTATTACAATCAAAATATTAAATTGAGAGAAAGGAAAATGAAACTCCGGACTCCGGGAAAGTAATTTGCACTGCATCTATACCATCCTAAAATAAAACAATAAAAAAACGGAAAGTAATTAATTTGTTGATATTAGCCATTGATCTCTGTTTGTGTGATCTGCATTACCGATAAAAATTATTGTAGGCTTGGCCTTGGCGCGCCAGATTATAAAATTGGCCTAATCACCCCGTTTCGGCGCTAGTATTAAGTATTCACCTAGGACTAAGTTAGTTTTAAGTGTTTGTTTTAAAATATCAATGTACTCTTCTCCTTTAACTGAACACGAAATAACTTTCTCTTTCCGTTGTGTTGACGCAAGTGAGGTAGTAAGAGCTAACCATGCGATACGATCAGATGCAGTAGGAGCAGAGGAAGTTTCTCCGCGCTTCATTAAAATTGTTCTGCCTTTCATTATTAGACATTTATTACATGTTTTTAATTCCTGCCTGACCTTCTCAACTTTTCCGCCCTTATGGAGGACTGCCAAGGTGCTGGCACTTCCAAAAAAAAACAAATTTCCGAAGATATGAATGATCTGCGGCCGATTAGCATTTTGGGTTTTTTTTTCTAAAGTTTAAGAAAAGTTGATGGCCGCGCAGATACAGGAGTACTTGGAGGATATGAACTTTCTCTCTGAGTGGTAGCCCCGTTTCCGTTCTCACCATAGCTGTGATTCAGCTGATGTACTGAAGGGACCAATGATCTACGATGTTCAATTGATAAGGATCACATTAGCATTCTTATGCTCTTGGATTTTTCTAAGGTATTCGACAATATTAGTCATCATAAGCTTTTGGATAAGTTGTCTTCAAATGTTGGCTTCTGTTCTACTGCTGTTCAACTAATCCGGAATTACCTAACTGATAGGTGGCAGCAAGTTAAAGTGGAAAATACTTTATCTGGTCTTCTACCGCTCTCTTGCGGAGTTCCTCAGGGATCAGTATTTGGACCTCTTTTGTTCAGTATATTTATTAACGACCTACCGGAAGTAATAAAGGATGCAAAAATTCGTTTGTATGCTGATGATGTTCAGATATATCTAGACAGGCCTATTGGACTAATAGAGGATTGCTTTGTTCGCTTAAATTACGACCTCAAAAATGTACACAAATGGTCAGTAAGCAATCAGCTTAAGTTGAATCCATCCCAATCGCAATATATTATAGTTCATAATAATAGTGTTCATACTGATGAACTTCCAGCAGCTGAGCTCAACGGAACTAATCTTACATTAGTGAATAGAGTTAGAGATCTAGGCATAATTATCAACTCCAATATGAAGTGCTGTGATCATGTTAATGCTTCTATACGTAAGATGCATTATGGACTTCGGCAGCTTTGGCTATCGGCCGATATATTAAGCAAAGAAATGCGACTACGGCTTGTTAAAATTCTTCTTTTGCCACACTTCACGTTTGGTATCTTAGTGTTTCCTAACCTTAACAGCACATGTAGACGTAAGCTTGAAGTTGCCTTCATCGACTGCATCAGATTTATCTTTGCCCTACGCAGATTGGATCATGTGTCGCCCTATAAATTACAGCTTCTTGGTTGCTCACGGTCCACACATATCTCAACCTAAAAGCGCTTTAATTTTTATTTTATTTACTATGCACGAATACCCCAAAATATTTGCTTGATAATATTCAGTTCTTTCAATCAGCCAGGAATCGAAATTTGATCATGCCACGGTTTCGCAGATCCATCTTTGAGGATTATTACTATTTTCAGACCTTTCTTTTAAGGATTAACTTACCAGCTAATATTCAAACCGCTGGTTGCTTCGGCATATCCAAGGGGCTAATAAGGTGCCATTTTTCTATCTTTCTATCTGAGCTGCTGCCCAGTGACGTAAGCTCCCTGAACGCTGACAACAATTTCGATGTTGGGTTCTTTCACACTTTTATTGTTTCCTTAAAAACTTAACAATTATTTTTATTATTTTATTTATAATTATTTTTTACTTGTTTTTAATTATTGTCTTCTTCTCTTTGCATTTATTCTATTGTGTCTTTTTTTTTTCCTTTTATCTTATTACCTGTATAACATTGCTTGTTTACTCATTTATAGATTAACATATATTTTTTTTTATTTTTTATTTTTTTTTATTTATTGGTATCTCTTTTATTTTTGTTTTTAGTTTTTTATTATACTTTTATTAGTTAATCTTTTTAATTTGCTTTTGTTTTTGATTTTCTTAGTTCATTTACCAAATAACTATGTACTAAAAAAGATTGTAATATCTTGTGTACGTCTTTGCAATAATAAATTCTAATCCTAATTCTAATGTACTCAACATTGAAATCATGATGTAAAGCAAGCGGACTATGCATCAAAATCTCAGTTAGAAAGAAGAGGTTTATTAGTTTTGGGTACCAGACGTTGTACTTATCAATTTTAACTATACAACGTATTGCCTCCATGGTGCTCAATAGAGCACGAGGTGATAGTACTCATCCAGACAAACAAAAAATTATATAGCAGAGGGAGGGGAGAGGAATAAATAAAACACATCGAAGTTCCAGGGTGATTAAAAATTTTTTTTTCACAAAACAGGGTGTCTTAAAAAGTACAGGATACATGGTCAATGTCTATCTCCGAAACGGTTGATATGGGGGGCATACATTTTTTGTTTGACTTGGTGAGTACTGTCACCTACTGCTCTATTGACCACAATAGAGGAAACACTCTGTAGAAAAGGAAAAGTAATTTACAAGATAAACCTACCTGGGTTCGGTTTTTTCGCAGTTCTTGGTTAAATCGTCACTTAACCTTCCACTAATTAAAACGCATGGATATCGAAGGAATTTCATATTCCGACAATGAAACTTTTGGGGCTAGACTGCTTCCAGCCAAGGTAAATATCGGTAATCAAAACAAAAAGAAACCAAACAAATTTTAACAATTTTAAATTACTCTTGAATCATGTGTTAAATAGAAGAAAAATTTTGAGGAAACCCCAGTAGGTGAAATTTTTCTGACTATAGCAGCAGAAAGTACACAAACTTTCTCAAAAAAATTGAAAAAATAATATTAGAAATATATTATGGATACAAATCGGTCAGTTTCGATTGAGTAAACGCTTAGAAACCTTAACGAACTTTCAAAAATGGGCACAGTTTCGATTAACCCGCGGAAGTAAATCAGTCAGTCTATTCAGTGGAAAAGAAAGATGGGAAAAGTTGTTGCAGTAGTGCGAGGAAAAATCAATAGAGAGTAAATTGGAGTCAGAATTGAGTGAAGAGAGAAGGAGGTCTAAGCACTCTAAACCAACCTAACATATAGCACTAAGTATATAAATAGCTATAGAGAGCTTACCTAGATGTAAAAGTTAGGTTAGTTTGGAGTATCTATTAGAGATTTTAAACGATCCTAGACGATCTGGCAGAATGCCATATATCTGCCCATCTTTGTCGGTAGATAAACGTAATAACGGTGGCAGATGTAAACAGATATCTGGTGGTAACATCTGGCACTCAGAAATGTCCAGACCTCTGCCGCTCGTTTAATCGACCACTTTATCTACCTGGCAAATTTTGGAACATCGTCTGCCAATTTGTCAACTAGAATTTTGAACTGAACACATACCTGCCCAGTTTAGGAATTTAAAAAATAGTATTGTGCACGTAGTAATGGGAGAATAGAACAGACTGTAGGATACAAGTCCATACAAGTTTTGAATTATATTATCTTAATATATAAATATCACGTGTCACTGTGTTCGTACACGCTACACTACGAAACCGCCCAACCGATTTCAATGCAATTTTGTGAATCTGGTTGGTTGGTTCCAGCTTGAGAGATAGAGTAGTTTTGGACACGATATGTGGCGCTGTTGTCGAGATCTAAAAAACTGCCTGAGAACGAGTCGACATGGAAAACTGAAATTTTATGCACGGCGTTTTCATAAAAATTGCAAATACGAATTAAAAAATAGACTAAATCGGCAACTCCTTCGTAGGATTGCCATACAAATATTTCGTATATTTGGACGGTGTCTAACAACGAGTATACGTAGAAAGCTAAAAATTGGTACGTGGTGCTTTCATAGCAGTAGTCAATCAAATTTAAAAAAATGGACTAAATTGGGCAAGACCCTTTTGCTGTTGCCATACAACATTTTGTTTTTTCGCTATATACCTGGAAACTGTCTGAGAACGCATCCACGTGGAGAGCTTAAATTTTGTACACGACGTTTGGATTAAAATTGCAAATACAAGTTGAACAAGTGAAAAAATCTAGAACTGGTCTAAGACCAATTCTTATGATTCCCTAGATGAATTCCCATATAAAATTTTATATGGTCACCCGTCTATGCAAGTTTGATTTTTGAAGTGGTTTTTCGCATATATCTCTAGAACAGTTCGTCGGACAGTAAAAATGATTATAATCAATTTTATAGGATTTCGTATTCTGAAGTACAATAAAAATGTTTAGGACTGGTC
Organism: Dioctria linearis; assembly: GCA_963930735.1. Taxonomy (NCBI): domain Eukaryota; kingdom Metazoa; phylum Arthropoda; class Insecta; order Diptera; family Asilidae; genus Dioctria; species Dioctria linearis. Next base: position 51,992 of record CAWVNZ010000571.1, read on the forward strand.
ATTTTCACAGTATATGTAAAAAAACCTAAATTTCTATATGGCAACACCAAGAAGGGGTTCCCCGATTTAATCCATTTTTGAAATTTTATATGCTATTACTATAAAAATATGATGTCCCACATTTTAGTTCACCATGTCGATGCGTTTCTATGCCGTATACAAATGTATAGTGGAAAAAGAAAATGGTGCATGGCAACCCCACGAAGGAGTGGCCCGATTTGTCTCATGTTCGAACTTAATTTTACGTTTATATTTAAGTGCACGCACAGATTTTCAACTCTGTATGTATACGCGTTCTCGAGTTATCGTGCGCAGAGACATACAGAGAGACAGACAGACAGACCGATAGACGGACGGAGGGACCGAAAGACGGACATGCGAAAATCAAAATAACTTTTAATATTATGCGTGGGTGTCCAATCCATTTTACTGTACCTTCATTATTTCTGTGCGCTACAAACTGAATGACAAACTTAGTATACCCAATAGATTACATCTAGGGTATAAAAATGGAGCAAACCACGGCGAGCTCCTTTTGGTGTTGCCATACAAAACTTAAGGTTCTCACCATATATTTGGACATTACCTCACACGTCGACGTAGAGAGCTGAAATTTTGTATACGGGCCATTTTTTAAAATTTAAATTAAGTTCAAAAAAGGGACCAATCGGGCATCTCCTTCATAGGGTTGCCATACAAAAAATCTGGTACGTGGTGTTTTCATAGCAATGGTAAATAAAATTGCAGAAATGGACTAATTCGGGTTACCCCTTCTTGGTGTTGCCATACAAAACTTTTGTTATCCACTATATACTTAGAAGCTACCTGAGAAGGGGTCGAGCTCTATAGCTCATATTTTGTACAGGGCGTTTTCATAAAAATTCCAACTACCTACCTACCTACCTGTCTTTGCCAGATAAAAGCAGTATTTTACCAGATAAAAAATAGCAGATCGTGTAATCAGTAGGGAAGATATCTCCCCACAAAAATTGGCAGATATCTGTCATTTTGCCAGATCGTCTACAAACACGTTTCGAACTGAAAGATGATTCGATTATTTATAGTCACCTGTAGTTAGAGCAAGTAGTTGGAGTGGTTTTTTACATCAGAATAGATCATCGAACAGTAAAAATATTAATAACCGATTTCACATATTTTCACATTCCAAAGAACTCTTTAATACCTTACAAATATTTTCAACTTACTGTTTTTTTTTTCAAACTACGTGAAAAAGGGGTAAATAAATTGAAATTTTTAGTATGGCAACCCTACGAAAGATCTGTACGATTAAAATCATTTTTGAATTTAGACAAACAAGTAAAAAAACTAAAATTGGCGCAAGGCCAATTCTTATCATACCTTAGATGAAGGGTTGTTTGTATTTTCGTATGGTCATAGATCTGCACAAGCTTGATTTTTGAAGTGGTTTTTGAATATATATCTCTAGAACGGTATGTCGAACAGCAAAAATGATTATAACCAATTTTATAAGATTTCATATTCAGAAGAACTTTTCAGTACATTAAAACCGTATAGGACTAATTGTTTTCACAGGATAAGAAAAAATTATAAATTTTTATATAGCAACACCGAGAAAGGGTTGCCCGATTTAGTGCATTTTTGAAATTATATTTACCATTAGTATGAAAACACTATGTACAAGATTTCAACGCTCTACGTTGACGCGTTCTCAAGCAGTGTCCAAATATGTAGTGAAAAATTAAAAGCATATATGGCAACCCTAGGAAGGAGTAACCCGAACTAAAATTTCTTAGTTTATCTAAGCCACAAAATTGTTGCATAGTCTTCAGAAATGGATATTTATTTCTCTCCGAAAAAAGATACGAAAAGATATTCATAGCCTTGGAATAGACGCTTTTATGGAGAAAAGATACATAGATCAAGATACTCAAAGTCTCAGTTACTCAATAGCTTTTGTGTGCTTGGAAGGTATAAAAACCTATGTTCCAAAATTACGTTCCTTAACTCTACTGTTCCTCAGCATCACATTCATAGTCATGTTTACTCCTAATTTACAGAATTTTAAAGCCAAATTTTCGGTAAATTAACAAATTGTTTAAAAAGAAACATGATATTGACACGAGCTTCTTAATATTGAGTTTAACGAACACATAAGGCCTCCCCGTGATTCAACCCATCAGATAATGCACCGAAAATACAACCATTTACGAGTTACTTGTTCCTTGTTATTTTTTTAACCTATCCAACAAGAAAGCAGCACAAAATTCTTTAGTAGAAGAATATTGCATACCTTTAGGCATTTATCAACGTTCTCAATGAATTTGCTATACGGGGAAAATGACAAAGGACTTGAAATGGGTTACATTTTTGCCGAAAGGTGCTATTGATAAAATTGCTGTGAGTGCTGGAGTTCCCCTTAAGTTCCATATAAAGAAGTGTCACTGTGGTTACATGTCTTATGAAAAAAACATTTTTAATTTAAAATGATTTTTTGTAAAAAATTATAATTTTCGAAACTTGGTATAAGTGTACAGCGGATGATCTGCAATGATTAGTAAGATTAAAAAGAGAATCCGTAGCTCGTGTTGTTCCAGAATATTTTACAAAAAAGTAATGACAAATATCATATAAATATGTTAATTTTCCAGATGGATTTGGTTTTTAATCTATTATGCTGCGCATAATCGAAACTATCCATTTACACATGTGTGGTGGCGGCTTTCTATTTTCATTGGTATTTTTTAAAGAGTCCTTCGGCATTAAATTGAAATAATCAGGTGGTTAGAAAATATATTAAAGTTTGTATAGTATGGTGGTCAATATTTTAAGACCAATAACAATTTTTCTGACCATTCCCTAAAATTGTACTATTTTTGATAAAAAAAAACATTTAGGTTAAATCTCAGTTTTAGTATAAAAACAAAAAAAAGCACGCGCTCTAGAGCAAATCTTAAATTTTTTTAAAATTGTGTAAAGTATATTGGAAGGAAATGTCAATTAGAATATAAAAAAAAAAAATTAATCAAAATTCACTCCAAAATCGATTATTATCTTTACACAAAAAAAAAAATTGGCATTGTAGTCTATTCGTGGTACCAAAAGGAGAACCGGGTGTACCAAAACCAAAAATGAAGCAAGATTTTCGGAAGTTTATTACTACACAATTTGTGGCAGTATTTGAAAAGTGCTACATAAGACCAGGGTTGTTAAAGAATGCATTATTTTTGAGCTGCATTCCTATACATTTTTTTATTCAAATGAACGAATTGGAAGCTGCAGTCAAAGTATGTTTAAAGAATTGGAATGGAATTAAATGAATTCTATTCCCCAAAAAAATAATGCCGAATGCATTCTTTTTCCTTTTAGAAAAAGAATGCATTACTTTGAGCTGCATCACTTTGGAATGCATTGCATTCATTGAAGTCTGTGTGAATTCACTTGCATTCACTTGCATTCAGCATTCACTTGAATTCAGTGAAATTATTCCATGAAATTATTTTGTGATTAAGAATGAAAGAACAAATAAAGCACTTTTAAGCATTTTTTTTTTAAGAATTTCAAATATTAATTAATTTGTCGAATTCTACCACATAATGAAAGTAGATGTATTTTTTTTCGCATAATTTAATTCATCTGCTTCTCCTCCTTAAATGATTTTTTCACATAACAAATGAAAAATAAACATTATTTTCGGTCTCTGGAATAAATACTTTTTGATTTGATTTGAAATTCTTTAAAAAAATGCTTAAAAATGCTTTATATGTTTTTTCATTCTTAAATCACAAAATAATTTCATGAAATAATTTCACTGAATTCAAGTGAATGCTGAATGCAAGTGAATGCAAGTGAATTCGCACAGACTTCAATGAATGCAATGCATTCCAGAGTAATGCAGCTCAAAGTAATGCATTCTTTTTCTAAAAGGAAAAGAATGCATTCGTCAATATATTTTGAGGAATGTGGAGTTGTATTTCCTAATTCCTAATACTGAAGTGGAATGAAAGAATGCTTAATATGCATTCTTCATTCCTTTGAATTAAAACCAAAAAAGGCTGCATTCTTTAACAACTCTGCATAAGACGTACAGAAATTTGCTTTCCAATATCTGTAGAAACATCATTTCAGGAAAGATTACAAAGAACTTCTCGAACTGATGATTATTTTTCTTCGCAGCGCATTTCTGCTAGTGGAATATTTCTTCCAATTCCAAAAGATTTTCACAACGTCAGATAGTTTGCTATAAAGCTGTATAATTACTGAAAAATATTTCCAAGCCAGAGTTGTTAAAGATTGCAGCCTTTTTTGGTTTTAATTCAAAGGAATGAAGAATGCATATTTAGCATTCTTTCATTCCTCTTCAGTATTAGGAATTAGGAAATACAACTCCACATTCCTCAAAAAATATTGCCGAATGCATTCTTTTCCATTTAGAAAAAGAATGCATTACTTTGAGCTGCATTACTCTGGAATGTATTGCATTCATTGAAGTCTGTGTGAATTCACTTGCATAAAGCACTTTTAAGCATTTTTTTTAAGAGTTTCAAATCAAATCAAAAAGTATTTATTCCAGAGACCGAAAATAATGTTTATTTTTCATTTGTTATGTGAAAAAATATTTAAGGAGGTGAAGCAGATGAATTAAATTATGCGAACAAAATACATCTACTTTCATTATGTGGTAGAATTCGACAAATTAATTAATATTTGAAATTCTTTTCAAAAAATGCCTAAAAGTGCTATATTTGTTCTTTCATTCTTAATCACAAAATACTTTCACTGAATTCAAGTGAATGCTGAATGCAAGTGAATGCAAGTGAATTCACACAGACTTCAATGAATGCAATGCATTCCAAAGTGATGCAGCTCAAAGTAATGCATTCTTTTTCTAAAAGGAAAAAGAATGCATTCGGCATTATGTTTTTGGGGAATAGAATTCATTTAATTCCATTCCAATTCTTTAAACATACTTTGACTGCAGCTTCCAATTCGTTCATTTGAATAAAAAAATGTATAGGAATGCAGCTCAGAAATAATGCATTCTTTAACAACCCTACCAAGTACAAAAGCGACTTACAACCATAATATGTGGAGAAATTTTGTAATTACTTGTAATGTCTGGTTTTGGAATGCGTTCGTCACTCTGAGTATTTTGAATGACCAAATATCTCAGAATACAAAAAAAAAGCCAATGGTGCAAGTAATAAAATAAAAACGAAATGAAATCAACATTTCACATAAGTACTACCCTCTGTAGGCCATTCAACCCTCGGACATGTTTTTTTTTAAGAAATTCATCATCGGTATCGGGTGGAGTGAGCCTAACTAAGTCTTCACGACTGGCCCGAATTTTCCTTTTCTAAAACTATACAATTTACAGAGCCATACAGAAAATACGATTCTACGTTTTCCTTAACTAAAATGATGTGCTCTGATTGATCTACCCTAACTT